>ONZH01016639.1:0-37602 GCA_900303285.1 Rhinella marina
CATCAGACCTCAGATCAGCGTATTGTGCCCCATCAGACCTCAGATCAGCGTATTGTGCCCCATCAGACCTCAGATCAGCATTATTGCCCCCATCAGACCTCAGATCAGCGTATTGTGCCCCCCATCAGACCTCAGATCAGCGTATTGTGCCCCATCAGACCTCAGATCAGCAGTAATTGTGCCCCCCCATCAGACCTCACATCAGCCTACTGTGCCCCATCAGACCTCAGATCAGCGTATTGTGCCCCATCAGACCTCAGATCAGCGTATTGTGCCCCCATCAGACCTCAGATCAGCGTATTGTGCCCCCCATCAGACCTCACATCAGCCTACTGTGCCCCCATCAGACCTCAGATCAGCGTATTGTGCCCCATCAGACCTCAGATCAGCGTATTGTGCCCCATCAGACCTCAGATCAGCGTATTGTGCCCCCATCAGACCTCAGATCAGCGTATATTGTGCCCCCATCAGACCTCAGATCAGCGTATTGTGCCCCATCAGACCTCAGATCAGCGTATGTGCCCCCATCAGACCTCAGATCAGCCTACTGTGCCCCATCAGACCTCAGATCAGCGTATTGTGCCCCATCAGACCTCAGATCAGCGTATTGTGCCCCCATCAGACCTCAGATCAGACCTCAGATCAGCGTGCCCCCATCAGACCTCAGATCAGCGTATTGTGCCCCATCAGACCTCAGATCAGCCTATGTGCCCCCATCAGACCTCACATCAGCCTACTGTGCCCCATCAGACTCAGATCAGCATGTGCCCCATCAGACCTCAGATCAGCGTATTGTGCCCCATCAGACCTCAGATCAGCGTATTGTGCCCCATCAGACCTCAGATCAGCAGAATGTGCCCCATCAGACCTCAGATCAGCCTACTGTGCCCCCATCAGACCTCAGATCAGCGTATTGTGCCCCATCAGACCTCAGATCAGCGTATTGTGCCCCATCAGACCTCAGATCAGCGTATTGTGCCCCATCAGACCTCAGATCAGCGTATTGTGCCCCCATCAGACCTCAGATCAGCGTATTGTGCCCCCATCAGACCTCAGATCAGCAGTAATGTGCCCCATCAGACCTCAGATCAGCGTATTGTGCCCCCATCAGACCTCAGATCAGCGTATTTGTGCCCCATCAGACCTCAGATCAGCGTATTGTGCCCCATCAGACCTCAGATCAGCGTATTGTGCCCCATCAGACCTCAGATCAGCGTATTGTGCCCCATCAGACCTCAGATCAGCGTATTGTGCCCCCATCAGACCTCAGATCAGCGTATTGTGCCCCATCAGACCTCAGATCAGCGTATTGTGCCCCATCAGACCTCAGATCAGCGTATTGTGCCCCCCATCAGACCTCAGATCAGCAGAATGTGCCCCATCAGACCTCAGATCAGCTGTGCCCCATCAGACCTCAGATCAGCGTATGTGCCCATCAGACCTCAGATCAGCGTATGTGCCCCATCAGACCTCAGATCAGCGTATTGCCCCCATCAGACCTCAGATCAGCTATTGTGCCCCATCAGACCTCAGATCAGCGTATTGTGCCCCATCAGACCTCAGATCAGCGTATTGTGCCCCCCATCAGACCTCAGATCAGCGTATTGTGCCCCCATCAGACCTCAGATCAGCATATTGTGCCCCATCAGACCTCAGATCAGCGAATTGTGCCCCCATCAGACCTCAGATCAGCGTATTGTGCCCCATCAGACCTCAGATCAGCGTATTGTGCCCCCATCAGACCCTCAGATCAGCGTATTGTGCCCCATCAGACCTCAGATCAGCGTATTGTGCCCCCATCAGACCTCAGATCAGCAGTATTGTGCCCCATCAGACCTCAGATCAGCGTATTGTGCCCCATCAGACCTCAGATCAGCGTATTGTGCCCCCCATCAGACCTCAGATCAGCAGAATGTGCCCCATCAGACCTCAGATCAGCGATGTGCCCCATCAGACCTCAGATCAGCCTACTGTGCCCCCCATCAGACCTCAGATCAGCGTATTGTGCCCCATCAGACCTCAGATCAGCGTATTGTGCCCCCATCAGACTCAGATCAGCGTATTGTGCCCCATCAGACCTCAGATCAGCGTATTGTGCCCCCATCAGACCTCACATCAGCCTACTGTGCCCCCATCAGACCTCAGATCAGCGTATTGTGCCCCATCAGACCTCAGATCAGCGTATTGTGCCCCATCAGACCTCAGATCAGCGTATGTGCCCCATCAGACCTCAGATCAGCGTAATTGTGCCCCCATCAGACCTCAGATCAGCGTATTGTGCCCCCATCAGACCTCAGATCAGCATATTGTGCCCCATCAGACCTCAGATCAGCGTATTGTGCCCCCATCAGACCTCAGATCAGCGTATTTGTGCCCCATCAGACCTCAGATCAGCGTATTGTGCCCCATCAGACCTCAGATCAGCGTATTGTGCCCCCATCAGACCTCAGATCAGCCTATGTGCCCCATCAGACCTCAGATCAGCGTATTGTGCCCCATCAGACCTCAGATCAGCGTATTTGTGCCCCATCAGACCTCAGATCAGCAGAATGTGCCCCCATCAGACCTCAGATCAGCGTATTGTGCCCCCATCAGACCTCAGATCAGCGTATTGTGCCCCCATCAGACCTCAGATCAGCGTATTGTGCCCCCATCAGACCTCAGATCAGCGTATTGTGCCCCATCAGACCTCAGATCAGCGTATTGTGCCCCATCAGACCTCAGATCAGCGTATTGTGCCCCCATCAGACCTCAGATCAGCAGTAATGTGCCCCCATCAGACCTCAGATCAGCCTACTGTGCCCCCATCAGACCTCAGATCAGCATATTGTGCCCCCATCAGACCTCAGATCAGCGTATTGTGCCCCCATCAGACCTCAGATCAGCCAGTAATGTGCCCCCATCAGACCTCAGATCAGCGTATTGTGCCCCATCAGACCTCAGATCAGCGTATTGTGCCCCCATCAGACCTCAGATCAGCGTATTGTGCCCCCATCAGACCTCAGATCAGCGTATTGTGCCCCATCAGACCTCAGATCAGCGTATTGTGCCCCATCAGACCTCAGATCAGCGTATTGTGCCCCCCATCAGACCTCAGATCAGCAGAATGTGCCCCATCAGACCTCAGATCAGCCTATGTGCCCCCCATCAGACCTCAGATCAGCGTATTGTGCCCCATCAGACCTCAGATCAGCGTATTGTGCCCCATCAGACCTCAGATCAGCGTATTGTGCCCCCATCAGACCTCAGATCAGCCTATGTGCCCCCATCAGACCTCAGATCAGCGTACTGTGCCCCCATCAGACCTCAGATCAGCGTATTGTGCCCCCATCAGACCTCAGATCAGCGTATTGTGCCCCCATCAGACCTCACATCAGCCTACTGTGCCCCCATCAGACCTCAGATCAGCGTATTGTGCCCCATCAGACCTCAGATCAGCGTATTGTGCCCCCATCAGACCTCAGATCAGCGTATTGTGCCCCCATCAGACCTCAGATCAGCCTACTGTGCCCCCCATCAGACCTCAGATCAGCGTATTGTGCCCCATCAGACCTCAGATCAGCGTATTGTGCCCCATCAGACCTCAGATCAGCGTATTGTGCCCCATCAGACCTCAGATCAGCGTATTGTGCCCCCATCAGACCTCAGATCAGCGTATTGTGCCCCCATCAGACCTCAGATCAGCGTATTGTGCCCCCATCAGACCTCAGATCAGCCTACTGTGCCCCTCAGACCTCAGATCAGCTATGTGCCCCATCAGACCTCAGATCAGCGTATTGTGCCCCCATCAGACCTCAGATCAGCAGAATGTGCCCCCATCAGACCTCACATCAGCCTACTGTGCCCCATCAGACCTCAGATCAGCGTATTGTGCCCCATCAGACCTCAGATCAGCGTATTGTGCCCCCATCAGACCTCAGATCAGCGTATTGTGCCCCATCAGACCTCAGATCAGCGTATTGTGCCCCCATCAGACCTCAGATCAGCGTATTGTGCCCCATCAGACCTCAGATCAGCATATTGTGCCCCATCAGACCTCAGATCAGCGTATTGTGCCCCCATCAGACCTCAGATCAGCAGAATGTGCCCCCATCAGACCTCAGATCAGCAGAATGTGCCCCATCAGACCTCAGATCAGCTGTGCCCCATCAGACCTCAGATCAGCGTATGTGCCCCATCAGACCTCAGATCAGCGTATGTGCCCCCCATCAGACCTCAGATCAGCGTATTGTGCCCCATCAGACCTCAGATCAGCGTATTGTGCCCCATCAGACCTCAGATCAGCGTATTGTGCCCCCATCAGACCTCAGATCAGCCTACTGTGCCCCATCAGACCTCAGATCAGCGTATTGTGCCCCATCAGACCTCAGATCAGCGTATTGTGCCCCATCAGACCTCAGATCAGCGTATTTGTGCCCCATCAGACCTCAGATCAGCGTATTGTGCCCCCATCAGACCTCAGATCAGCGTATGTGCCCCCATCAGACCTCAGATCAGCGTATTGTGCCCCATCAGATCAGACCTCAGATCAGCAGTATTGTGCCCCATCAGACCTCACATCAGCCTACTTGTGCCCCATCAGACCTCAGATCAGCGTATTGTGCCCCCATCAGACCTCAGATCAGCTGTGCCCCATCAGACCTCAGATCAGCGTATATTGTGCCCCCATCAGACCTCAGATCAGCGTATTGTGCCCCATCAGACCTCAGATCAGCGTATTGTGCCCCCATCAGACCTCAGATCAGCGTATTGTGCCCCCATCAGACCTCAGATCAGCGTATTGTGCCCCATCAGACCTCAGATCAGCGTATTGTGCCCCCATCAGACCTCAGATCAGCAGAATTGTGCCCCCATCAGACCTCAGATCAGCCTATGTGCCCCCATCAGACCTCAGATCAGCATATTGTGCCCCCATCAGACCTCAGATCAGCGTATTGTGCCCCCATCAGACCTCAGATCAGCGTATTGTGCCCCCATCAGACCTCAGATCAGCGTATTGTGCCCCCATCAGACCTCAGATCAGCGTATTGTGCCCCATCAGACCTCAGATCAGCGTATTGTGCCCCCATCAGACCTCAGATCAGCATATTGTGCCCCCATCAGACCTCAGATCAGCGTAATTGTGCCCCCATCAGACCTCAGATCAGCGTATTTGTGCCCCATCAGACCTCAGATCAGCGTATTGTGCCCCATCAGACCTCAGATCAGCGTATGTGCCCCCATCAGACCTCAGATCAGCGTATTGTGCCCCCATCAGACCTCAGATCAGCGTTATTGTGCCCCCATCAGACCTCAGATCAGCAGAATGTGCCCCCATCAGACCTCAGATCAGCGAATGTGCCCCATCAGACCTCAGATCAGCCTATGTGCCCCCATCAGACCTCAGATCAGCGTATTGTGCCCCCATCAGACCTCAGATCAGCGTATTGTGCCCCCATCAGACCTCAGATCAGCGTTATTGTGCCCCATCAGACCTCAGATCAGCGTATTGTGCCCCCATCAGACCTCAGATCATCAGCCTTACTGTGCCCCATCAGACCTCAGATCAGCGTATTGTGCCCCATCAGACCTCAGATCAGCGTATTGTGCCCCCATCAGACCTCAGATCAGCGTATTGTGCCCCATCAGACCTCAGATCAGCGTATTGTGCCCCCATCAGACCTCAGATCAGCATATGTGCCCCATCAGACCTCAGATCAGCGTTATTGTGCCCCATCAGACCTCAGATCAGCGTATTGTGCCCCCATCAGACCTCAGATCAGCGTATTGTGCCCCATCAGACCTCAGATCAGCGTATTGTGCCCCCATCAGACCTCAGATCAGCAGAATGTGCCCCCATCAGACCTCAGATCAGCGTATTGTGCCCCCATCAGACCTCAGATCAGCGTATTGTGCCCCATCAGACCTCAGATCAGCGTATTGTGCCCCCATCAGACCTCAGATCAGCGTATGTGCCCCATCAGACCTCAGATCAGCGTATTGTGCCCCATCAGACCTCAGATCAGCGTATTGTGCCCCATCAGACCTCAGATCAGCAGTAATGTGCCCCCCATCAGACCTCAGATCAGCCTACTGTGCCCCCATCAGACCTCAGATCAGCGTATTGTGCCCCATCAGACCTCAGATCAGCGTATATTGTGCCCCATCAGACCTCAGATCAGCGTATTGTGCCCCCATCAGACCTCAGATCAGCCTACTGTGCCCCCATCAGACCTCAGATCAGCGTATGTGCCCCCATCAGACCTCAGATCAGCGTATTGTGCCCCCATCAGACCTCAGATCAGCGTATTGTGCCCCCATCAGACCTCAGATCAGCGTATTGTGCCCCCATCAGACCTCAGATCAGCCTACTGTGCCCCCATCAGACCTCAGATCAGCGTATTGTGCCCCATCAGACCTCAGATCAGCAGAATGTGCCCCCATCAGACCTCAGATCAGCCTACTGTGCCCCCATCAGACCTCAGATCAGCATATTGTGCCCCCATCAGACCTCAGATCAGCGTATTGTGCCCCATCAGACCTCAGATCAGCGTATTGTGCCCCCATCAGACCTCAGATCAGCGTATTGTGCCCCATCAGACCTCAGATCAGCGTATTGTGCCCCCATCAGACCTCAGATCAGCGTATTGTGCCCCATCAGACCTCATCAGATCAGGTGCCCCATCAGACCTCAGATCAGCGTATTGTGCCCCATCAGACCTCAGATCAGCGATGTGCCCCATCAGACCTCAGATCAGCCTATGTGCCCCCATCAGACCTCAGATCAGCGTATTGTGCCCCCATCAGACCTCAGATCAGCATTATTGTGCCCCATCAGACCTCAGATCAGCGTATTGTGCCCCCATCAGACCTCAGATCAGCGTATTGTGCCCCATCAGACCTCAGATCAGCAGTATTGTGCCCCATCAGACCTCAGATCAGCGTATTGTGCCCCCATCAGACCTCAGATCAGCCTACTGTGCCCCCATCAGACCTCAGATCAGCCTATGTGCCCCATCAGACCTCAGATCAGCGTATTGTGCCCCATCAGACCTCAGATCAGCGTATTGTGCCCCCATCAGACCTCAGATCAGCAGAATGTGCCCCCATCAGACCTCACATCAGCCTACTGTGCCCCATCAGACCTCAGATCAGCGTATTGTGCCCCCATCAGACCTCAGATCAGCGTATTGTGCCCCATCAGACCTCAGATCAGCGTATTGTGCCCCATCAGACCTCAGATCAGCGTATTGTGCCCCATCAGACCTCAGATCAGCATTGTGCCCCCATCAGACCTCAGATCAGCTATGTGCCCCATCAGACCTCAGATCAGCAATGTGCCCCATCAGACCTCAGATCAGCCTATTGTGCCCCATCAGACCTCAGATCAGCGTATTGTGCCCCATCAGACCTCAGATCAGCATTGTGCCCCATCAGACCTCAGATCAGCGTATTGTGCCCCATCAGACCTCAGATCAGCGTATTGTGCCCCCATCAGACCTCAGATCAGCAGATGTGCCCCATCAGACCTCAGATCAGCCTATTGTGCCCCCATCAGACCTCAGATCAGCATTATTGTGCCCCATCAGACCTCAGATCAGCGTATTGTGCCCCCATCAGACCTCAGATCAGCGTATTGTGCCCCCATCAGACCTCAGATCAGCAGAATGTGCCCCATCAGACCTCACATCAGCCTACTTGTGCCCCATCAGACCTCAGATCAGCGTATTGTGCCCCATCAGACCTCAGATCAGCGTATTGTGCCCCATCAGACCTCAGATCAGCGTATTGTGCCCCCATCAGACCTCAGATCAGCGTATTGTGCCCCATCAGACCTCAGATCAGCGTATTTGTGCCCCCATCAGACCTCAGATCAGCCTACTGTGCCCCCATCAGACCTCACATCAGCGTACTGTGCCCCATCAGACCTCAGATCAGCAGAATGTGCCCCCATCAGACCTCATCAGCCTACTGTGCCCCATCAGACCTCAGATCAGCATATTGTGCCCCATCAGACCTCAGATCAGCGTATTGTGCCCCCATCAGACCTCAGATCAGCGTATTGTGCCCCATCAGACCTCAGATCAGCGTAATTGTGCCCCCATCAGACCTCAGATCAGCGTATTGTGCCCCATCAGACCTCAGATCAGCATATTGTGCCCCATCAGACCTCAGATCAGCGAATTGTGCCCCCATCAGACCTCAGATCAGCAGAATGTGCCCCCATCAGACCTCAGATCAGCAGAATGTGCCCCCATCAGACCTCAGATCAGCGAATGTGTCCCCATCAGACCTCAGATCAGCCTACTGTGCCCCATCAGACCTCAGATCAGCGTATTGTGCCCCATCAGACCTCAGATCAGCTTATTGTGCCCCCATCAGACCTCAGATCAGCGTATTGTGCCCCATCAGACCTCAGATCAGCGTATTGTGCCCCCATCAGACCTCACATCAGCCTATGTGCCCCCATCAGACCTCAGATCAGCGATTGTGCCCCATCAGACCTCAGATCAGCGTATTGTGCCCCATCAGACCTCAGATCAGCGTATTGTGCCCCATCAGACCTCAGATCAGCGTATTGTGCCCCCATCAGACCTCAGATCAGCGTATTGTGCCCCCATCAGACCTCAGATCAGCGTATTGTGCCCCATCAGACCTCAGATCAGCGTATTGTGCCCCCATCAGACCTCACATCAGCCTACTGTGCCCCATCAGACCTCAGATCAGCGTATTGTGCCCCCCATCAGACCTCAGATCAGCCAGAATTGTGCCCCCATCAGACCTCAGATCAGCGTATTGTGCCCCCATCAGACCTCAGATCAGCGTTATTGTGCCCCATCAGACCTCAGATCAGCGTTATTGTGCCCCCATCAGACCTCAGATCAGCGTATTGTGCCCCATCAGACCTCAGATCAGCTTATTGTGCCCCATCAGACCTCAGATCAGCGTATTGTGCCCCCATCAGACCTCAGATCAGCAGAATGTGCCCCCCCATCAGACCTCAGATCAGCCTATGTGCCCCATCAGACCTCAGATCAGCATATTGTGCCCCATCAGACCTCAGATCAGCGTATTGTGCCCCCATCAGACCTCAGATCAGCGTATTGTGCCCCATCAGACCTCAGATCAGCGTATTGTGCCCCCATCAGACCTCAGATCAGCGTATTGTGCCCCCATCAGACCTCAGATCAGCGTATTGTGCCCCCATCAGACCTCAGATCAGCATATTGTGCCCCATCAGACCTCAGATCAGCGTATTGTGCCCCCATCAGACCTCAGATCATCAGCCCTATCAGATCAGCGTATTGTGCCCCATCAGACCTCAGATCAGCGTATTGTGCCCCATCAGACCTCAGATCAGCGTATTGTGCCCCCATCAGACCTCAGATCAGCAGAATGTGCCCCATCAGACCTCAGATCAGCGAATGTGCCCCATCAGACCTCAGATCAGCCTACTGTGCCCCCATCAGACCTCATATCAGCGTATGTGCCCCATCAGACCTCAGATCAGCTTATTGTGCCCCCATCAGACCTCAGATCAGCGTATTGTGCCCCCATCAGACCTCAGATCAGCAGTAATTGTGCCCCCATCAGACCTCACATCAGCCTACTGTGCCCCCATCAGACCTCAGATCAGCGTATTGTGCCCCATCAGACCTCAGATCAGCGTATTGTGCCCCCATCAGACCTCAGATCAGCGTATTGCCCCATCAGACCTCAGATCAGCGTATTGTGCCCCATCAGACCTCAGATCAGCGTTTGTGCCCCATCAGACCCATCAGTCCCCCATCAGACCCCCCAGATCATCAGATCCTCAGATCAGCGTTATTGTGCCCATCAGACCTCAGATCAGCGTATTGTGCCCCCATCAGACCTCAGATCAGCAGAATTGTGCCCCATCAGACCTCAGATCAGCCTATGTGCCCCCATCAGACCTCAGATCAGCGTATTGTGCCCCATCAGACCTCAGATCAGCGTATGTGCCCCATCAGACCTCAGATCAGCGTATTGTGCCCCATCAGACCTCAGATCAGCAGAATGTGCCCCCATCAGACCTCAGATCAGCGTATTGTGCCGCCATCAGACCTCAGATCAGCGTATTGTGCCGCCATCAGACCAGCGTATTGTGCCCCCATCAGACCTCAGATCAGCAGAATGTGGCCCCCCCATCAGACCTCAGATCAGCAGAATTTGCCCCCATCAGACCTCAGATCAGCTTAATGTGCCATCAGACCTCATGATCAGCGTATTGTGCCCCCATCAGACCTCAGATCAGCAGAATGTGCCCCCATCAGAACCTCAGATCAGCGTATTGTGCCCCAATCAGACCTCAGCTCTGCGTATTGTGCCCCTGTCAGACCTCAGATCAGCGTATTGTGCCCCAATCAGACCTCAGATCAGCAGAATGTGCCCCCATCAGACCTCAGATCAGCAGAATGTGCCGCCATCAGACCTCAGATCAGCGTATTGTGCCACCATCAACCTCGATCAAGTCCAGAAATGTGCCCCATCGACTCAGTCAGCAGAAATGTGCCCCCATCAGACCTCAGATCAGCGAATGTGCCCCATCAGACCTCAGATCAGCATTGTGCCCCATCCCCCATCAGACAGCTTATGTGCCCCCATCAGACCTCAGATCAGCGTATTGTGCCCCCATCAGACCTCAGATCAGCCTATTGTGCCCCCATCAGACCTCAGATCAGCGTATGTGTGCCCCCATCAGACCTCAGATCAGCCTACTGTGCCCCCATCAGACCTCAGATCAGCAGTATTGTGCCCCATCAGACCTCAGATCAGCAGAATTGTGCCCCCATCAGACCTCAGATCAGCAGAATGTGCCCCCATCAGACCTCAGATCAGCAGATCATGTTGCCCCCATCAGACCTCAGATCAGCGTATTGTGCCCCCATCAGACCTCAGATCAGCGTATTGTGCCCCCATCAGACCTCAGATCAGCGTATTGTGCCCCCATCAGACCTCAGATCAGCAGATGTGCCCCCATCAGACCTCAGATCAGCAGAATGTGCCCCCATCAGACCTCAGATCAGCATACTGTGCCCCCATCAGACCTCAGATCAGCATATTGTGCCCCCTTCAGACCTCAGATCAGCAGAATGTGCCCCCATCAGACCTCAGATCAGCAGAATGTGGCCCCATCAGACCTCAGATCATCAGAATGTGCCCCCATCAGACCTCAGATCAGCAGAATGTGCCCCCATCAGACCTCAGATCAGCGTATTGTGCCGCCATCAGACCTCAGATCAGCGTATTGTGCCGCCATCAGACCTCAGATCAGCGTATTGTGCCTCCATCAGACCTCAGATCAGCATACTGTGCCCCCATCAGACCTCAGATCAGCATATTGTGCCCCCATCAGACCTCAGATCAGCAGAATGTGCCCCCATCAGACCTCAGATCAGCAGAATGTGCCCCCATCAGACCTCAGATTAGCAGAATGTGCCCCCATCAGACCTCAGATTAACAGAATGTGCCCCCATCAGACCTCAGATCGGCTTAATGTGCCATCAGACCTCAGATCAGCGTATTGTGCCCCCATCAGACCTCACATCAGCAGAATGTGCCCCCATCAGACTCAGATCTGCAAGCCCATCAGCCCACCCAGCCACATAAGGTTAAAATAAAAACCTTTCTTACCTGTCCTGCGCTGCGGCTGCCCTCAGGTCCGGCGCTCCACTCTTTTCCTGGCCGGGCGCGCGGGCGCACACTTCCCTGGCCCGTGCAAACGCAGCGTCAGGTCATAGTGTGCGCGGGCCAGGGAAGAGAGCGGAGCGCCGGACCGGAGGGCAGCCGCAGCGCAGGACAGGTAAGAAAGGTTTTTATTTTAACCTTATGTGGCTAGGTGGGATGATCTGAGGTCTGATGGGAGTCCCTACATACAAGTGAGCGCTTCCATAATGGAAACACTCACTTGTATTCGCTCCCCTGTGGCTGGCCACCACTGCGCTTCCCTCTTCTCCTTGAGACACGCGCCCCGGGCGATCGCACCCCTCGCCCGGTAATAGAAACGGCGCTGTATATAAATTGTTATTCCTTAAAATACCAGTTGGTGCATAGCTATATATTCCTGTTGTGTCAGGCTACAATGAAAGGGTTAACACTTGCATGTATCTCTCTGAAGTCCCCAGATATCGTCAGCCGTTTGATATTATTCATCTTGCTTGCACTAGGTGTAGCACTAAGGAAGTGTAATTTTCCCCACTCCAGGGATGACTTTGAAAATATGCACAAAGCCATTACAGCTACAAAAATGTAATCAGTTTTAATGAGTTAATTACAGAAATTATTTTCAGTTCCAGAGATCTTTCAGTTACCTTCTAGAAGTTATCATTCCAAGTAATTATTTAGATATTGAAGGTAATTAAATGTAATTTATTTTTTGAAATATTCATTTAGTGGGAAAAACCCATGCAATTTTATAGGCATTATTAGAATCCAAATGTATAAAATGATAGCACAGCGTAAGCTAACGAATAAATGCCACATCATCATCTGGCTGTGCATAGATGTCATATGAAGTATAGTTCAGTCAGACTTATTTAGGTGTGTTTGTAAAGCATACTTAATATTTTTTTTACAATTTTCATGATTCTGAAGAGGTTCTTTATTCTATTGCGCTGCTGTAATTGACAATGAAAGTGAATGTGTACATTTCCTCAGATTTACTTTTATACCTTGGTCTAATGTAGAGTGTCGTTTTATGAAACCCTTTGTATTTCATTTCATATCATTCCCCACTGAAACATCGGAATGCGGTTTTATTATAAGGTTGTAAGGAAGCAATCCTATTCTTTAGAAACTCATTCCCACCAATTTACCAGTAAAGTACCGTACATTTCCATCCAAGTAATAAAACCTTATGCACAAAAAATCCTGTTCTCCGCGTAGCATTAAATTTAACTAACTTGTTCTGCAAAGCTGAAGTTCAGCTAGGAAATTGCAACTAGAAATGAGCAAAGTAGTAAAAAATTTGATTCGGCTGCTTCGCTGAATTTAAAAAAAAATAAAATTTGGTTTGTGACGAATTACTTTGTCACAAAGCGCATATCTTTGTAAGTAGCGGGTACAATGACACAGAGTGGCAATTGTGCCTCCCCCAGTAATTGTACCCCTCAGATGCCGCGTTTATACATGGTCGTAAACATGGTGTAAAATTAAAGAAAAAAACAAAAACATACTTACCTGCTTCATTTGCCCGCAATGGGCTGGTCGCCACTACCTTGCTTGAAGATCTGGTATAAAATCTTGCACGGCTCGAGATGACGTCAACACACTGGCGAGTGTGGTGACATCATACATCACCGCACACAGGATTTCGCCCGAGATCTCTAAGCAAAATGCCAGCAGCCGGCCCATTGCGAACAAATGGAGCAGGTATAGTAAGTATGATTTCTTTTGTTTTGTTTTTTTTTTAATTTCAGGTCAAATAGATTAGCTACCACAAAGCACGAGGAAATTCGACTTCACAGTGAATCAAATTTATCCTGAAATTTATATGGAAGTCCAATTTGTGGACTTTAATTTGCTCAACACTAATTGCAACCATAGTCAACCATTAAGAAGCATGATATGACACTAATTGGATATGCATGCAGGTAGCACTCTGTAGCCAGAACCAGGAGCGTATTGCGTATAACTTATTATGGGCCCCACCACTCAGGCTCCCAGTACATATGCATCAATCACTCTCAACCAATGCAGAACACAATGGGAAATTACCCAGATTTCTGATGGATTTACAGGGAAGAAATTTTAATGAAAAAAAAAATCATCCTTGGCTTCACCCACTTTTTTCAATTTCTGTGTCAAAAATAACTGAACAGGTGCTTCAAAAATATGGAGCTCATTGTAAGCAGTATATTTGCCAATGTATTTACCCCAGACAACTGGCATCATGTATACATTGATAAATCTCCCCCTGCTTCCTTCATAAATTACAAATCTGGCTGCCTGAAGCCACCGCTAGGGGGAGCTCAGAGCATAGGAATTTATACAGGTATAATTGTCTGTAATGTTAGATGTAATAATCTCATTGCACTTTGCTGATTTTTGTGGCGGTTTCATGAAAATGCAGTGTTTTAATTTTGGGAAGAGAAGTTCAACAACATGGCCCTCCTCTCTTTGGGTGACGTAGCAGTCATGTGCTTGGCCTCCATTGAAGGCACAACACTGCATAGAACATCATAGGTGGTGCAGATGGTGCCCACTGTCACGGATCATCAAACAAGTTTCAAGAAGTTCAAAATGAAGGACTGCACTCAGAAATGGTGATGCAATTAACTCCTTCAGCACTGCTGCTGTACATGTCCTGTGAAAGTGCAGAATTTAAAAATGCTGCCTGCTCATCAGCACATTGGGCACTATAGTCACAGGATTTCTACTGTTTTAAGCAGTAGAGACTCAGAGCTAATGTATGCGATCAGCAACATTAGCGATATAGTGGTATAGATATAGTGCATATAGTACTATATGTTAAAATTATTTATGGTACTTTATGGCTACATTAGTGACTATGGATAAGTTTCAGTCTGAAATCTTCATTCTCTCATTCTTTTCCAGATTTCTCATGTGGATGTTTTCCTCCCAGTAATACAGACTGGATCTGTGTGTCCAGGATGCTGCTGTCTTCCCCTGCAAACCGCCCTGTGTGCGTGTTTCCCTTTGTATCTACAACCTAATCCTCTCCACTGTTTCCACCGCACCCACTCTAACATTGAGAGATGTGGCCGGGGAGGTGGGGATGGGTACAGAGAGAGCCATCAGAAATAGATGCAGTACTTTGATGAATTTATATTAGATTCTGAAGCATCAGCAGATGCTCTACTGAAGTAAGATAGTAGGAAATCTTTTAAAAATGGATTAATTTTTGCATTTAGAAAACAAATAAAATCAGTGCAAAGGTGTCCAAAGCCTTTAAAGGTAGTAGGGTGTTATGATTATGGTACATTAAGAAGCAATTATTACACATTATGGTGAGATTGGTAGAGCATGCTATGGTGATATTATATTGTACAGTGACATGATTTGAGAAGACAATATTCACATTTCTGCGGCATTTTAATTTTCTGATACAACCTTTAATACTTTGTTACTGCAAATATGTTGAATTACAACAGACATGCTGATGCTACCAAACCAAAAATAAAGGTTCTCATAGTTGCAGAACATAACATCTTCAGACATCAATGGTTAAAAAAAAAAAACTAACATTCAGTGCATAATACAAACCATACATTACATATACAGTACAGCTATGCCTGCAATGTGCAGAATAAGCTCTTCACCTCAAGAAGGAGAAATAAGAAAACAATATGTTTCAATTATACCTAATTATTGGTTGTAATTGTAATTTATATGCTGTATTTGATTATAAAACATAATGAAAATATTGAGTTACACCACATTAGTGAGTTACTAGGCCTACAAACCCATCAGATTCAGCCAGTTACAGCAGGGAGTCTCAAATAGTTTCTCGGGAAAATGAAGAGTATATTTTAAATGGCCATTATGAAGATAGAGAGAAGATAGATAGATCTGCCTGTCTAACCTGGAAGTTCAGGAGAGCATTAAGTGGCAGAGCGGGATGATGTAGGACAGGGATGCTCAACCTGTGGCCCTCCCGCTGTTGTAAAACTACAACTCCCACCATTCCCTTTCTGTAGGCTGATAGCTGTAGGCTGTCTGTGAATCATGGGAGTTGTAATTTTGCAACAGCTGGAGGGCCACAGATTGAGCATGCCTGATGTAGGAGATAATTTAGGCAGGGAAAAAGGGAAAAATGTTTATGGAACAATTGCTAACACTGCAGTGGAGGGACTGGAAGTTTTTTTTTATTTCGGAGGCTTTCCAGGTAAACCTTTTAACAACATCTATTTTGTCACATTTTAGAGGAAGCTTCAAAAAACTAAATTTAATTTCAAACTGAAACTAAATGTTACTTACAAAAAGCTGAAGGTACCTTCTCCTCACCCACATTGCTCCTGACATGCTATTCCCTGCCGGTGACAGTGATTTCTCTCTGATTCATAGGTGTCTAAGGCATTTCTGAGAACTATTATTTGAAATGTGAATCACAGAGATTTATTTTTATTAATTTATCAGTATGACCCATTTCAGCCATTCTCAGAGCTTAGACCGAAAAAATCACTTGCTGAAAACTGTTTATTTCTTATACAAACATCTTATTTAGGACCAATTGAAACCATCAGAATTTGAAAGCCGGAAAAAAATTTTTTCATTTAGTTATTTTTTTTCTTATTTCACAATTCCTATCCTTTTTTAATTATATAATGGTTATGGACACCTTTGGAGTCATTTTTTTATTATTGCACTGTACTCATTTTGAGCTTGAAATCATTTTTTAAATTGGTCTTTATTAAAAATATGGGATCCTTTTTTCTGTACATAGCAGGCATGCTTTGCTAGCTGCCTGTGGATTTTTTCTCTTTTCCGTCAGTTGGGGATTTGACAGGTCCCTTTTCTCTACTCTCTGACATTCTAAACACTCATTATAGCTCAGTTCTTAAATTACTGATAAGAATGTGGCTTAAATAAGTGTTTATAACCTCTCAGTAATTTAGAAATAAGATTTATTAGACACTCAGCACAAAGTGAAAGTACCAGTCACACAGCTAGAAAAACAGTTAACCCTTTGTGACAGAACGGCTCAATATTTTTAATAAAGACCAATTTTAAAACTGATTTATAGCCCAAAATGAGTAAAATACAATCATTAAAAATTGCCTCCTTTAATCTTTCCAAACTATGTCCAGGAGGTAACACTATGATTAACATTGGCCATCAGAAGTATCCAGGAATTGTTAGGTTCACTAATCCCTATCTGACATAAGATTTGAGTTGGGTGCAGGAATGTAACATCGGGTGATCCTGGAGGTTTATGAGTGATAAACTGAACATAATTCAGCTCAATTTTACTAATTGGGGAGATTTATCAAAACTGATGTAAAGGAAAACTGGACTAGTTGCTCATAGCAAACAATCAGATTCCAAAGCAGCTCTAAAAAATGAAAGGTGAAATCTGATTGTGACTAGGGGCAACTAGGCCAGTTCTACTTTACAACAGTTTTAATAAATCTGCTCCGCTGTGTGTCTGTAATGGTCACATTCCTACGATACCCAGAGAAAGAACCAACTGCAATTTCACCTACAGTATAGCATCCCCTTTCCCGCAACTTCAGCTAGGGTCAAAGTACTAATTTGGCCCCAGTACAGATGTGCCACTAACCAGTGGTTATTCTCTGGAGAACTGTAGCTGACGGGGAACCAAAATGGCCTGGAGATATGGTCCTAAGTGAAACTACAAATAAAATCTATCTAAATGTACTGGGAAGGGTATATCACAAAGAAGGATGCAGTGAGGTCAGACATTGTCAATAGAGGAGATAATGCTTCACGTCAAATAGTAACATTCGTATCACACTACAGAAACGCTGGCCAGAAGGAAAAACCTTATAACTGAGGTCAATGTGATAGAGATATACCGTAAATACTCGGCTGTAACCTCCCTTTCAAGAGTAAGTACGTTACCGACACTCTGACAAAAAAACTTAAAAAATAAGGCATTATGAAAGAGTTGTTAAAATGGAATGAAAGTTTCTATGTGTGGATGTAATGATGATATATGTCGGTGATTACAATATTAGAGTGAAAGGATAAGTTTATTGGGGAAAACTCTAGAATTGAAAGAAGGCTCTAGGAGCCTATTGGGCACCTTTAGCCTGGATACAAGATGAGATACAGTTGCTCATGGAGGCATACTGGTTCTGTATGGTATTCTGCAGCAAATTTGCTAGTAGATGTTACAGCTGGGTCTGTAGATCCTGCACACTGGTAGGTTGCTGAAGATGGCGTCCAAGCTGGTCAATGCTCGATTGACCATAAATCTGGCAACCTGCAGTTAAGGAAGTGTTGCAATCTAATGGAGATATTCCTGTGGTGGAGCACACAAAATAATAAGATTTGCTTACAATAATTGGATGTGTCCATAAAAAATACATTCTTTTATCATTGAATAAACCATTGACATTGAGACTCCCTGTTTTGTTTTTGTATTTGGGGTAAGAAAAGTACCAAGTGCACTAGATTGTACTAAAATAAACTGTCACATTTTACCATTAGACATTGTTAGACCAGCAGTAGTAACAAGTACAATATTCCTCCGGATTATTAAATAATGAGTGTAAATACTCTTTAAAGGGTTATCCAATCACTAAGGTAAAAAATAAAAATAAGACATCATACATGACAATCTCTTTCTCAATAGAACCAGTCCTGTACCTCACATGGATCCAGAGATCTCAACATTCATTGCTCTGCTAGATTTATATCAAGGTGGCAACTCAGGGGGGTAATGTCCTTTCTACTGAAGCTCTCTCCCTATCACACTTCAGAATGCCGTTGAAGGATGGAACTTAACATGTTCGTCCACCTCAGCGAGGTAGGCAGAGAAATAAGAAAAAAACAAACAACAGATACATTTTATTGAATACTTAGTGGCTAAACTAAATTTTTTATTGCATGTAATTACAAATATATTCAGATTCAGGCGCCAGTTTGAAAACTGCAAAACATTTTTTGTGGAACTAAGCTGTAGAAACCAGTGTCAGACAGCTGCTGCCAAGGCCAATAAGATAATGGGTTGCATCAAAAGGGGCATAGATGCCTGTGATAAGAACATAGTCCTGCCATTTTACAAATCACTAGTCAGACCACACATGGAGAACTGTGTACAGTTCTGGGCTCCTGTGAACAAGGCAGACATAGCAGAGCTGGAGAGGGTTCAGAGGAGGGCAACTAAAGTAATAACTGGAATGGGTGAACTACAGTACCCAGAAAGATTATCAAAATTAGGGTTATTTACTTTAGAAAAAAGACGACTGAGGGGAGATCTAATAACTATGTATAAAGGGTCAGTACAGGGATCTCTCCCATCATCTATTTATCCCCAGGACTGTATTTACTGTGACGAGGGGACATCCTCTGCGCCTGGAGGAAAGAAGGTTTGTATACAAACATAGAAGAGGATTCTTTATGGTAAGAGCAGTGAGGCTATGGAACTCTCTGCCTGAAGAGGTGGTGATGGTAAGTTCACTAAAAGAGTTCAAGAGGGTCCTGGATGTATTTCTGGAGTGTAATAATATTACAGGCTATAGTTACTAGAGATGGGTCATTGATCCAGGGAGTTATTCTGATTGCCTGATTGGAGTCGGGCCCCCCTAAAGTGGGGAAAATTGGCTTCTACCTCACAGGGGTTTTTTGCCTTCCTCTGGATCAACTTGTAGGAAAATAGGAAACTGGATGGACAGATGTCTTTTTTCGGCCTTATAAATTATGTTACTATGTTACTATGTAACCCCTTTAATACTTTTGCGGCCAGGACAATTTCAAAAAGCATGAATAAAAAAAATTATAAAATTAAAAAACAAACATAGATTTTCTGTAAATAGACGCCAGCCACGTTCTGAAACTGCCACCCAGCTCTTTATAAACTCCTCTTCATGCCATTTTGCATCAAAGCATGACCTAAAAATCCACATTCATGGATGAAAGTCTGACCCAAGCAGAACTTTCGATTCACAAAACCTACGAAAAAATAAAAGTCCAGGATATGGAGAGTTCATATATGTCACTTTATCCCAGTCTGCCATCAGTAGCTGTACAGGATGAGAGGGGACCGCAGAAGACTGTAATTATTCTTTTTGAAGTCTCTTGAAGTCCCCCTTCCTCTTTACACCCCTCTCTTACAAACACACCCAACCAGGAGTGAAACTTTTAACACTGCTTCTCAATGTCAAACGCGTGCTGCACCTGAACATTGCATTTAAAATATTGACTCTGGTATCATTTGAAAGCTATGGGCTTCAATATGACACCAAGATCTAGACCTTATATTCTGACCAAGGCAAGTGAAGATGTATAACATACATTCTTGGAAATTAAAGGGTAAAGGGTTGTCTAATTTGTAAACTTAATTTTCACATACACTTTTAGAGAATTCTGTGTTGAGGTAGAAGAGTCTCCTGTTCAGGATCCTCATCTCTTGGCCAGAATGTAGAACTGTTGCAAAGAACATGTCCATTTCTTCAGGATCTTGTTCTGTCCTGAATTACACTGATTTGAATGGAACTGTCTAATGCATCTCCTATGGTATCCACAGATAACTGTTCATCTCTGGGTGGTCCCTACAGGGACAAGCTTTGGGATCAGCTTATTGTCCAAAGATTCGTCATAAAAATTAGATTTTGCCCAAAGCAGACCCCCTTCAAGTAAAGGGCTGTTCACATCTCATTTTTGCTGTAAGTCAAGTGGCTTCCTTTTTTATATACATTTTAAAAAAAACATATACAAAGGTACGCAAATGAATCCTTATTTACATGTACATTTGATGGATCTGCATATTTTTTAATACATTTATGTTCGTTTTTTTATGTATCCGTTTTTGTGAAACCGTTTTTGTAATATATCAAAGGAATTAGGAAGTATCTGCATAAAAACGGATACGTTCCGTCCTAAACTGCAATGTAAAAAAAAGTATATATTTTTCTATACATTTTTGCAGGGCAGAAAAGCATGGGACGCTACGTTATTCTGTCCTGCAAAAAATTATTAGAAATGTAATCAGTGACAAATTGAGAAATGGAGTGAAAAGTATGCACTTTTGAAATACATTTGCCCAATTGTAGTCTATGTAGTCAAGACATAGTTTCTATACCTTTTTTTTCTGTTTACAATTGACATAAAGTACAGCAAAAATGAGATGTGAATAGAGATGAGCGAGCATACTCGTCCGAGCTTGGTGCTCGTTCGAGTATTAGGGTACTCGTAAGTACTCGCAGCTCGGACGAGTATCTCGCCATACTCGAGGAAATGGCAACTTCCGCATCGTGCTTTTTTGGCGCCTATAAACACAGCCAATCACAAGCCAGGAGACTCTACAGTACACCCAGCATCACGTGGGGCCCTTACATGTCGATAGCAGGGGTTGGCTGGCCTGATCAGGTGACCCTGGAATATACTAGTGACTGGCCGCGGCGCTCGGCTCAGATGCCGTCTGGATGTCGTTAGGGATAGAGCTGCTGCCTTTCAGGGACAGTGTTAGGGCCTGAATTTAGTTCTCAGTTAGGCAGGAATCACCCACAAAGAACCCAACAGCCCTTCTAAGGGCTAAAAGAATTTTTTTTTGTCTCCTGGCTTGGCTGGCTGGCACTAGTAGTGCAGCTATCGCCATATCTAACCCTGTTTTTTTTTTTTATTGTTCTATCTCAGTGATACAAATCCATTGCACACAGCAGTGTGGAACCATTCTGTGTGTCACAGTTCAGCACTGACTCACTCCAATCCATATATACTGTCCAGGTGACACTTTCTGTACGTCACACAATACAACCAAGTCATTTGCTACCAATATCATCTACAGCTTGATCCAGAAAACTCTCTGTGCGACATTTGTCTGGGTCGCAGACTAAATAGCCACCATTAACAGGGTGTCAGTCAGTCCTACCATAGTTCCTGCACGTCACGTTCCCAAAAAAACAAAATATTAAAAAAAAAAATTTTTTTCAGTTGTTTTAGCTCAGTGATACAAATTTTACTCAGCTGCGATACCATTTTACTCAGCTGCGTGTAACCTTTCTGTGTGTCACAGTTCAGCACACTAGCTCCCATCCGTATATACTGTCCAGGTGACACTTTCTGTACGTCACACAATACAACCAAGTCATTTGCTACCAATATCATCTACAGCTTGATCCAGAAAACTCTCTGTGCGACATTTGTCTGGGTCGCAGACTAAATAGCCACCGTTAACAGGGTGTCAGTCAGTTCTACCATAGTTCCTGCACGTCACGTTCCCAAAAAAACAAAATTTTATAAAAAATATAAAAAAACAAATATTTAAAAAAAATTATTTTTTCAGTTGTTTTAGCTCAGTGATACAAATCCAATTTACTCAGCTGCGTGTAAACTTTCTGTGTGTCACAGTTCAGCACACTAGCTCCCATCCGTATATACTGTCCAGGTGAAACTTTCTGTACGTCACACAATACAACCAAGTCATTTGCTACCAATATCATCTACAGATTGATCCAGAAAACTCTCTGTGCGACATTTCCCAAAAAAACAAAATTTTATAAAAAATATAAAAAGACAAATATTAAAAAAAAGGGTCGAGGGCGAGGGCGTGGGCGTGGGAATTCAA
Organism: Rhinella marina; assembly: GCA_900303285.1. NCBI lineage: Eukaryota > Metazoa > Chordata > Amphibia > Anura > Bufonidae > Rhinella > Rhinella marina. The sequence continues at coordinate 22,214 of ONZH01016639.1, forward strand.
TTACTGCAGGGGGCAGAGGCCATGGTCCTGGGCAGGGTGAGACAGTACCCGCTGATGAGGGAGCAGGGGAATTCCGCAGAGCTACACTCCCTAGCTTCATGTCTCAACTTACAGGGACACGTGGTAGAGGACTGTTGAAACCACAACAGTGCGAACAGCTGATCTCGTGGATTGCGGACAATGCTTCAAGTAATTTGTCCACCAGTCAGTCTTCCACGCAGTCCACCCACGTTACCCAAGGGAGCACTCCTATGGCTCCTCCACCTCAACCTCCTTCCCCCCAGTCTGCCCCCTCCCAGGAAAATTTGGAATGCGATCCGGCATACTCTCAGGAACTGTTTTCTGGACCCTTCCCAGAGTCACAAACCACTTCTCAGGTTGCTGCTGACCTCGTTCCCGATGCCCAAGTTTTCCAACTGTCGCAGTCTGTGGGTGATGATGATGATGATGACAATGTTGACTTAGTGGAAGAAGTTTGTAAAGAGGTGTCAGACGATGAGGAGACACGGTTGTCAGACAGTGGTGAAGTTGTTGTTGGGGGAGGAATTCCGAGGAGGGAGCAGACTGAGGAATCGGAGGATGACGAGGTGACTGACCCAAGCTGGGTTGATATGCCGAGTGAAGACAGTGCTTCTGAGGCGGAGGCGAGTGCTGCACCAGAACAGGTTGGAAGAGGCAGTGGTGTGGCCAGAGGGAGAAGCAGGGCCAGAGCTGGTGCATCATCAGCAACTGTTTCACGTAGTGAAGCTCCCGTGGCGAGGCCTAGATGTTCGCAAGTCTGGAGGTTCTTTAAAGAAAGTGAGGATGATCGACGGACTGTAGTGTGCAAACTGTGCCACACCAGGATCAGTAGGGGTGCCACCACTACTAGCCTAACCACCACCAGCATGCGCAGGCATATGAGTGCTAAACATCCCACTCAATGAAACCAAGGCCGTTCACCACCTCCTGCGGGTCACACCACTGCTCCTTCCCCTGTGTCACTCGCTGCCTCTGCTAGTCAACCCCCCGCGTCACTTGCTGCCTCTGCTAGTCAACCCCCTGCCCAGGACCCCGGCACGAGCGCCTCCCGCCGGAAAACCACACCTTCGCCTCCACGATCCTCCACAGCGTCCACCAATGTGTCCCAGCGCAGCGTTCAGCTGTCTTTACAGCAGATGCTGGAGAGCAAGAGGAAATACAGTTCCACCCACCCACATGCCCAAGCCCTCAACGTCCACATCTCCAAATTGCTGAGCTTGGAGATGCTGCCCTATAGGCTGGTAGAGACTGAGGCCTTTCGAAATCTCATGGCGGTGGCTGCCCCTCGGTATTCCGTCCCCAGCCGCCACTATTTTTCCTGATGTGCCATCCCAGCCCTACACCAGCACGTATCACAGAACATCATCCGTGCCCTGACCAACGCTGTTTCTGAGAAGGTCCACCTAACCATGGACACGTGGACAAGTGCTGCCGGGCAGGGACACTATATCTCACTGACGGCACATTGGGTTAACTTGGTGGAGGCTGGGACCGAGAATGACCCTGGGGCCGCTCATGTACTGCCCACACCGAGGATTGCGGGGCCTACCTCGGTCACGGTCTCTCAGACGTACTATGCCTCCTCCTCCTCCTCCGACCCCTCCTCCTCCACCGATTACCATCCGTGGGCACGGCGCCTTCAGTCGGTAGCTCTAGGCACAGCAGCAGTGCCGTGGGTAAGCGCCAGCAGGCGGTGCTCAAACTGCTGAGCTTAGGTGACAAAAGGCACACCGCCCAAGAGCTCTTACAGGGCATCACGGCGCAGACCGATGTGTGGCTGGCACCGCTGAACCTCAAGCCAGGCATGGTTGTGTGTGACAACGGGCGTAACCTGGTGGCGGCTCTGCAACTCGGCAGACTGACACATGTGCCATGCCTGGCCCACGTGTTCAATCTAATAGTTCAGCGGTTCCTCAAGACATACCCCAATCTGTCTGATTTGCTCACCAAGGTGCGCCGCATCTGTGCGCATTTCCGCAAGTCGAGCACAGATGCTGCCACTCTCAGGGCAGCGCAGCGCCGCCTACAACTGCCCGCTCACCGACTGTTGTGCGACGTGACCACGAGATGGAATTCCACATTAAACATGTTATCCAGAGTTTACCAGCAGCGCAGAGCGATTGTAGACTGCCAGTTGTCATCTTCCACCAGAACTGGTAGTCAGGTCTCTCAGATTCCTCAAGTCTACAATGAGGAGTGGACGTGGATGTCTGATATCTGCCAGGTGTTGAGCAACTTTGAGGAGTCAACACAGATGGTTAGCGGCGATGCCGCCATTATCAGCCTCACCATCCCGCTGCTTTGCCTGTTGAAAAAATCACTGCTCAGCATCAAGTCGGATGCTTTGCGCTTGTCACAAGAGACGGTGGAGGAAGATACGTCGCTTGATAGCCAGAGCACCCTCTGGTCTGTTTCTCAGCGCGTATCGGAGGAGGGGGATGAGGATGAGGAGGAAGAGGAGGAGAATGTCGGCGAGACAGTAGAGGGTACCAGTGCTCAGTCCTTAACTCTTGAGCGTGTATGGGCTGAAGAGGAGGACTTGGAGGAGGAGGAGGAGGAAATGGAGAGTCAGGTCAGTGAGGAGAGGGAATTCTTGCATGTTGGGACTCTGGCGCACATGGCAGACTTCATGTTAGGCTGCCTATCCCGTGACCCTCGTGTTAGAAGAATTTTTTCAAACACCGATTACTGGGTGTTCACTCTCCTGGACCCACGGTACAAGCAGAACCTTTCCACTCTCATCCCTGCAGAGGAAAGGAGTATGAGAGTGAATAGATATCAACAGGCCCTGGTGCACAAGCTGAAACAATTCTTCCCATCTGACGCCGCTAACGGCAGAGGGCATGGTTCTGTGGGCCAAGTAGCGGGGGAGAGGAGGCGAGCAGGCAGCTTGTCCAGCACTGGCAGGGGAACGCTCTCCAAGGCCTTTGCCAGTTTTATGTCCCCCAAGCAAGACACTGTCACCTGTCCCCAGTCTAGGCAGAGTAGGGGGGAGCTGTACAGAAAGATGGTGAGGGAGTACCTAGCTGACCATACCAACGTCCGTAGCGATCACACTGCTCCATACAACTACTGGGTTTCAAAGCTGGACACGTGGCCTGAACTGGCGCTGTACGCCTTGGAGGTGCTGGCCTGCCCTGCCGCTAGCGTGCTGTCAGAGCGGGTATTCAGTGCAGCTGGTGGCGTCATCACCGATAAGCGTACACGCCTGTCAACTGACAACGATGACAGGCTGACGCTTATTAAAATGAACAAAGCCTGGATTTCACCGGAATTCAAATCTCCTCCGGGGGAAAGCAGCTAAAGACTTAAATAACTTATGTATCCGATTCCTCTTCTCTACTCCTCTTCTCTACTCCTCCTCCTTCTCCATATCGTCTTTGCCTAACGCTGACCCAAAAAAACGCCATTTTTTAGAGGTCCAACTGGCACTCTTTTAGCACAATTTTTCAGGAGGGCTCCCTACAGGCCCTCTCTTCAAACAATTTTTCAGGAGGGCCCCCTACAGGCCCTCTATTCAAACATTTTTTCCAGAGGTCCACCTACAGGCCCTCTCTTCAAACAATTTTTCAGGAGGTCCCCCTACAGGCCCTCTATTCAAACAATTTTTCCAGAGGTCCACCTACAGGCCCTCTTCAACATTTTCGGAGGGCCCCTACAGGCCTTCAAACAATTTCGGAGGCCCCTACAGGCCCTCTATTCAAACAATTTTTCCGGAGGTCCACCTACAGGCCCTCTCTCCAATTCCAGTTCCAAGTTTTATTTGCGCATACTGCATACATTTTTATTTTTGGGATAGGTGTGAAAAATAATATTACTTGCGAATCTATATTGCCCAACATTGGATACGGTAGCAAGTAGAAGACCAAACACATGCTGCTCACAGGGTTCCGCAAATTCCTGGTCCACCCGCAAATTCCTTGTCCACAATGTCAAGGAGGACGAGGTTCTGTGGATGAGCAACAAGTCCTTCTGTACTGAAATCGCCGACAAAGTCTCCATCTAAGAACACACAGACCATTGTGGAGAGAGCGGCACAGCTCGCCATCAAAGTGAGGAACCCCAACGCCAGACTGCACAGAGAAGATAACGAATTAATATCTCTGTGGTTATTTTTGCTAAATAAAAGTTAAATAAACCCCCCAAAAAATTCATCTGTTCCTGTGCCTGATCCACCCAAGTTGAATCTGTCCCATCATGAGAAAGTCCCCCCCAAGGAGTCCCCACTGTAACTTGCTTCCCATACAACTACCTCACCCCCCGACACCTGTGTCTCGCCATTGTCCACCACCTCCTCAGACAACACTGGTAAATCACCTCTGTCAGCACACGGAAACAGCAAAAGGTCTTGCGAATTGGGGCAGAGAATGTTCTGGGCTAGTACATCAGAGAAGGGGTGACTATGGGGTTCCAGGGAGTATGTGACCACATGCAATCTCCATCTAAAAAGTCATGCCACACTTGATCAATCTCATAATTTACGACTGTACCGGTTGATGCTAAATTTTTATGTTGGGGTCCTGTGGCGTCATTCTAACTCCATCCGGCTGTGGTCACCACCACACACGCTATCCCAGGGGGCACTCCTCTGGTTCTTCCAGCGAAACCTCCTTCCCCCCAGCCTGCCCCCCCCCCCCACCTACAGGCCCTCTCTCCAAACAATTTACGTCTTTTTCCTATCTTTCTCTCTCTCCAAACCATGTTTCCGGATAGCTGCCATATACGGTTTTAAACTGAGTAGTATACATACCACAGTTGAACAATCTCATAATTTACGACTGTACCGGTTGATGCTAAATTTTTAAGTTGGGGTCCTGCGTCGTCATTCTAAATCCATCCGGCTGTTGTCACCACCACACACGCTAGCCCAGGGGGCACTCCTCTGGCTCTTCCAGCTCAACCTCCTTCCCCCCACCTACAGGCCCTCTCTCCATACTATTTACCCGGATAGGTGACGTATTAGATATTGTACTGATGTTTTTTGTTTTTCTTCTTTTAATTGCCTCCTGACCTGTGATAGGCAGAGCATGGACACGTCCCCTTAGCTGCAGTGGGAAAGACACTCCCCTGGCCAGAGCAAGCTCTTTTTCCGTTTTCCGTGTTCGAAATATCCATTAAATATAGGGTCCCAAGATAGGGGACGTATACGGTATTAAACTGAGAAGAATCGATACCATACGGGTTAAAGCAACAGTTTTCCCAAATCCATCCGGCTGTTGTCACCACCACACACGCTAGCCCAGGGGGCACTCCTCTGGCTCTTCCAGCAAAACCTCCTTGCCGCAGCCTGCCCCCCACCTACAGGCCCACTCTACAAACAATTTACCCGGATAGGGGACGTATTAGATGTCGTACTGATGGTTTTTTTTGTTCTTCTTTTAATTGCCTCCTGACCTGTGATAGGCAGAGCATGGACACATCCCCTTAGCTGCAGTGGGAAAGACACTCCCCTGGCCAGAGCAAGCTCTTTTTCCGTTTTCCGTGGTCGAAAAATCCATGAAATATAAGGTATATAAGGACCTTAAATATAAGGTCCCAAGATAGGGGACGTATACGGTATTAAACTGAGAAGAATCGATACCATACCGGTTGATACAACAGTTTTTACAAATCCATTCTGGCTGTTGTCACCACCACACACGCTAGCCCAGGGGGCACTCCTCTGGCTCTTCCAGCGAAACCTCCTTCCCCCCCACCTACAGGCCCTCTCTCCAAACAATTTACCCGGGTAGGGGGACGTATTAGATATTGTACTGATTCTGAATTGCCTCCTGCAATAGACGGGAATCGAACCCAGATCAACTGCTTGGGAAGTAGCTATGCTCACCACTATACCAACAGCAGGCACAGCAACTGATAAGAACAGATACTAAACTTGATTTCAGCTGCAGTGCCAGCATGAGCAGTGGTGTCACCTGCAGGTGGTGATGGACCTTCGTTGCACCTAGTTGGGTGCTTCCCTAACATGTGATGGGTATTTGCCTCGCCTTTCTTGGTCTGGGTGAGCACAATTGCCATGAGGGTAACCACCAGGCTGTTGCAGGAGAATTTGGGGTAATGGTGGGATTAGGCAGCCTCAGAGGCATCCATGCATGCTGCCCCTGCTGTTTCCTGTCCATTTCCGTGGTGTTTCCATCATTTTCTGAGGTTTCCAGGTTTTCACCCAGCCTTCCCTAGGCAGAGCCTTGGTCCCCCGCAAAAATGCTCGAGTCTCCCTTTGACTTCAATGGGGTTCGTTATTCGAAACAAGCACCCGAGCATCGGGAAAAGTTCGACTCGAATAACGAGCACCCGAGCATTTTAGTGCTCGCTCATCTCTAGATGTGAACTGTCCCTAATATGTTAATAGAATATAAAATAGCATTCAACAGACATAGTCTACTACTCAGTCATGGCCAGCAGCTGGCGATTGCGTATATGTGTCCAGGCTCTGTACCACTCTACTTTGTACCTGAAATCTACTCATGCTCATTAACTCTCTGTGTACATTTCTGGGTGTCCTCATCTGCTGTTTCAGCCCTTCTCATCTCTATTCTTTCTGACCATACTTGTGTACTATGGTTTTCACCCCAGTTATTATTTGTAAGCCCGCTTCTTGAGAGCTTGAGACAGTTTTCTGCTACCTTACTCTGCAGATATAACCTTCATCTCTAGCAGCCAAGTCAATACAGTCTTTCAGCAGACTCTGGTGTAGAACCTAGGGGTAACCTTAGCTTCCTATCAACCGGAGTAGTTAAAGAAGAACTCCCGCAAAATTTTTTATTCTCTGACCTGTTAGAAAGGTGCATGATATAATCTGTAGTGAATGTCATTTTCTTATCAGAGGCTGAAATTGAGAGTTTCCACTCTCTTCTCATTGTAGCTTGGTCATGTGACCAACTCCCTGACCTCCAACTGACCCAGGACAGCAAGAAAGTCACTTCTCTATTCATTCCTATGAGACTGAAAGTGAGGCTCCCATAGGAATGCATAGAAGATTAGACTTCCTGTCCACACATAAGGTGTTGTGTGAGTTGGTGGGTCTAATTCCTAGTCACATGACACAGATAAGAACTCAAAAAATCAGCTAAATCAGGACATGGAATAACATTTTTGCGGGAGTTCTTCTTTAAGGAAGACTAGTCGAAGTTTCTCAGTTTGCAGACTTGGGTTCTGGATGGTGACCATAGTATTCATTACAAAAGCTTCATCTGGGGGTCAAAATATAAGTCTACAAATACATTTCTCATGATTGGCAAAAGATGCTAGGCAATATTCATATTATTTGCATTAACAATACTTTGTGCAATTTGGTTGAAGGATCACCCAAAAATGGCTGATCCAGAATACCCCACTGTTGTAATTTGCTGTGGAACCTGCCTTCAACTGTTCACCTCCCCTGGATTAAACGTAATACCTATTACATTTTGATTCAAAACCTGATAGATGTGGGACCAACCTCTGCCACCCTTGCATGTCAGAACAACAATGTTTTGATCTCTGTCCATAATATTCTCCATATATTTTAGTGGGGTGGTCACATTTGTTGGTGGGCACACTTTTTATTAAAATCTGTCAGAATTGCAGAAATTCTCTAATGTTGAAGTACGACTTTATGGCATATAAATTCCTAAGATCGGAATACCCTTAAAACCCTATAGAACCACTAGTTTGGTTAGAAATGGAAAGAAAATGACAGAAAACTAAAAACCCTCCCGAATCTAGAGAATCCTGAAGAAAATCCTGTATCCAAGCTTCCTTGATCCCAGTGAGTGTGAAGGTATGGAAATTAACTGCAGAAAAACCTGAATTTTCAAGTTTTGATTGACACTAAATGTAGCTTTCAGTAGTGATCTTACAGTAATATGTTCTTAGATGTAAGTTCAATAGTTTAACTTGATGCAAAAGCATTATTGATTAGAAATGAAGTAAACAAAATAATCCCTACCAAATTATCTGAGCCTGGAATCTAGAAACCTTTGCTCGTCTCTGGTGTCAGACTCCTAATCATTACCATGATTTCTTCCCACTGATAACTATTTAAAATTTCCAAATGAATTAAATAATATTGTACTAAATATGATGTGTAATAAACAGGAAATAGGGATATTAAATGATAATAATTTATGTATTTATATATTATTTTACACAACTCTAATAATAATAATAATACAAAAATACATCGAAAACAATTCTGATAAGTCTTAAGGACCATGAATATTCAGTCGCTGATATTGGCTGATGGTTCTGTGCAGTTGAAAGCAATACAATCTGTAAAGTGGTAAAATATTCATTGGATTTATAAATAGGATTCCTGACAGACAGCTTCAAGCAGCACTTCACGGATCACTCCTTGATATCGCCGGCAAAAAAGAAAATGTGTTAAAAAAAAGTTATCAAGTCTCAAAGACCCTTAATATGCATCACATCGTGTAGAGCTAAAATCAGGCTCACCAAGTCTCTTATTCTATGCTGAAAGCGTATCACCAAGGATCTATGGACAAAAATAGTGGATTTATATGTCTCAGGGTTACATACATTCGCTACATTTGTTCTAGGTGCTGTTGCATTTATTTTCATGAAAAAAAATATACAGTATGGTAGTTAAGACACTATGGGGGAGATTCATCTTTTCCTTTATGCCAGAAATGTAAAAAGTTGCAAGCGGCTCCTTTTACCACACTCACCACTCTTGCAAAAGGGGCATGGCCAACAGCATAGACAGATTTATATTCATTTCTGATGCAAATGAAGCCAGAAATCTACAGATGCTCTGAGCTGTCGTAGATTTCTGTTTAGGCGCACAGACTGCCAGAGAATGAGACTAATTTATGTTGAGGCATGTGTCTCATCATAAATGTGGTGCATCCCCCGACAGCACAGAAGATATCAAGACTGTTGCTGAAAGCGTCTGTCATGATATATCTTCCTCTATGACTGCAAAGCCCCATTTTAAATGGGTATTTTGTTTTCAAATAAAGGTTATTCTTTGTACAACCTCAATTCCAAAAAGTTGGGACACTATGTAAATAACTGTAAACAAAAACAGAATGCAATGATCTGCAAATGTCATAGACCGATATTTTATTCACAATAGATTATAGGACACATATCAGATGTTGGAAGTGAGACATTTTACCACTTCATGTAAAAGGTAAACTCATTTATAACTTGATGCCAGCAATACATCTTAGAAACATTGGGCCAAGGCCTTGTCTACCATTCTGTAGCATCCCCTCTTTTAACAACAGTCTGTAAACAACAAGTGAGGAGACCAATTGCAGAAGTTCTGGAGAGGAATATTACCCCATTCTTGCTCAGCAGTCCTGGGTCTTCTTTGACGAATTTTTCATTTCATGATTCAAAAAAGTTTTCTCTTAGCGAAAGGTCTGAACTGAAGGTAGGGGAGGTGAGCACTCAGACCCTTCGTCTGCGAAGTCATGCTAATGTGATGGATGCAGTATGTGGTTTAGCATTGTCTTGCTGAAATATGGAAGGTCCTCCCTGAAAGAGACATTGTCTGGTGGAAGCATATGTTGTTCTAAAACCTCTATATACTGTTCATCAACAGGTTGATGTTCCTGTTATTACAATTGCACATATTATTCAGACATTTAAGGTCTATGGGACTGCCGCCAACCTCCCTGGAAGTGGCTGCGAGAGGAAAATCGATGACAAATTGAAGAGACAGATAATACAAACAATAACCAAAGAGCCCAGAACAACTTCTAAAGAGATTAGAAGCGAACTCCAAAGTCAAGGTACATCAGTGGACTTAAGTGGACTTAATGGAAGATGACTGAGGTGGAAACCACTGTTGAAAGCAAATCATTAAAAAAAAATGCAAAAATGCATAATGACAAGCCACAAAGCTTCTGGGAGGGTGTCCTTTGGACAAGTAAGACAAAACTCGAGCTTTTTGGCAAATCATTGAGAGTTACAAAAATTGCTTAATTGCAATAATCTCACCTCAAAAGGTTCCTCAAAAGGTTGTGCCAAAAATATAAAGTTAAGAGTATCATCTTTTTGTTCAGCCCAGTTTAATCAGTTTATTTTATATATTATACTGTTTAACCAGAATTCAAAAGCAATGTCTGATTTTCATTAGTTGATTTTGAGTAAATTTTTATTTATTATTACTTTAGTCACCTTCAAGTTATTTCAGTGATCATTGTGGGTTTTTCTTTCTTTAACGGAAGGTTACGACTATTTTGTACCTGTGTGCAAATATATATATATATATATATATATATATATATATATATATATCATGAAGGAATAGACTCATAATGAACTGGGTTTGTTACTAATTTCAAATTTCATTTGAGGGACTAAGGGGCTGGGACACGGTGCTTAACAACACAGTTGCTTCAGAACTTCATTCTTGCTTTTCTGAGCTACAAAACCAGCCACCGGCAAGAAAAAAATATTATTTTTTTCTCATGTGAACAGAAAGACTACTCTTTTTTTCCAAAACGTCAAGTTTCTGCATATTATTATTGTCAGCACAGCACCCCAATAGAATTCTGTTGAGTAATTGCACATTTTTTCAGTGCATCAGTCTGGTGTTATTTAATGAGTTGCATTTTAGCAAAAACATTTTAAGGCAATAACTACATTTTTCTCTTCCTAACCCCTTCCTCTCTGAATTCAAAATAATCCATCTCATATAGCCTGGGAGATACAGTACATATGATGTGATAAACTTTTAGCCAGTAAGTAGTTCACCAAAGTCCATATTCCACGTACACACATATACTGTCTGTTGTGAGCTTGAATATATCCGCTGGCTCTCAACCAGTTCTCCCACTAACAACAAGTAATATTCAATGACAAATCAAAGACAGCAATCTAGCGATGATAGATCCAGCAATGATCCTCTCAGAACGGTCTGAGGGTTACAGTAACCCCTCTGGGCCGAAAATGCTAAAATACAGAACTTCTTTTTAAAATTACTGTATGTTAATAGGATCCACAATTTCAAATGAATGCTTTGAAAGCCCGTGTCAGGCATTTGGGAATATCTATCGGGACAAAAATAGCTGGAGGGTAGCATAAAATGCAAATTTGTACATTAGAGCAGAAATTGTTGTTTTTATGTATGTCTGGCCTTCTGAAACTTGAACTTCTTGTTTACAGACACATTCTATTCAGCTGCTAACTTCAAACCTTCTTTTGAAAATTTGCCCCAAGACAAAAACTTAATTATTCCTTTTTCTAGATGTTATTGTACATTGAAGGCATGGGGATTCCATATGTTTACATTGCGTTTACTCCTCTAATCACAAGTTTAGAACTAACTTAATTGACTGAAATATTTTTGCTAGGAGAAGAGAATTGGCTATAGGCTATAAACTTATACGAACCCTCGTGTATTGTCATTTCTGCTGTATTATCAGAAATTGTTACATTTTATCATTAATCATTTTGTCAGGTAAAACAACGTGATTAATTAAAAAAAAATCAAACCTAAAAATCAAACTTATTTGTCTGCCCTAGACGGCTGGAATAAAAGTGCTCTGAAATCAGTACTGGGTAGTGCTTACCAGGAATTAACTAGTTGGCATTTGTAAAAAGTTCTTCAGCAGGATTATGTGATATAAAATATGTATATGGTTTGTTGTTATACATTTTAGCAGTTTTTTTAAGCCATTTAAATTTTTTGTGAGGAATGGAAAAAAAAACTGCAAATATGCCAATGATTTATTATTTTTTTTACCCCATGTGCTGTGCATTATAAAGTTAAAGGGATTGTCCGGGCTCAGAGCTAAACCCGGACATACCCAGAATTTCACCCAGGCAGCCTGCCTGACATGCTCCGATGCTCTTCTTTGCCCTGCGCTAAATCGCGCAGGGCAAAGGCATTTTGCTGGCTGGGTGAAATCCTGGGTATGTCCAGGTTCAGCTCTGAACCCAGACAACCCCTCTAAAGGTGTTATCCAACACTAACAAATGCTCCCCACAAATCTGCCACTCACGCTGATTCTACTTACCTGGTTCCCTGCGTTGCTCCTGGTCCCCACACTGCCGCCGCTGCTTCTCCCCGTGCATGGATGAAAACATCTGGTTTCGGAGGGGGGGCAGCCAATGGCAGGGGGTTAAGGGCACGAGTCTCCCTAGATTTGCAGGTGACGCTAGGGAGGCTTTTCCCCGTCACTGCCTGCCATTGGCTGCCCCCCCCCCAACACCAGATGTTTTCATCCGCGCATGGGGAGAAGCAGCAGTGCAAGTGCGGGGACCAGGAGTGATGCGGGGAGCTGTGAGCCAGGTAAGTAGAATCAGTGTGAGGGGCCCGGCATATGGGGGATCATTTGTTAGTGTCAGATAACCCATTTAAAGGGGTTTTCCGGGATTATAATAATCTTTCACTCATTGTTTACCTGCTCACTAATTACAAGCCATCCCATTCACTTCAATAAGACGGCTCCTTTCTATACACTTGAATAGAAAGGAGCTGTCCCATTAAAGTGAATGGGATGGCTTCTTGTAGTTACACCTGCTCACCGTTGATATCAATGAAGAGAAGGCAGCGCTCGCATGGAGCTCAGCCTTCTCTTCAACCAGCTGATCAGCGGGGGTGCCGGGTGTTGGACCCCTGCCAATCTGATATTGATGACCTGTCCTGAGGATAGGTCATCAATATTAAAATCCCAGAAAACCTCTTTAACTTTATTCTATAGGTTGTTAGAATTGCAGAAGTACCAAATGTATACAGTGAACCTATGCCATGGCAGCACTGCAATTAAGTCACAGGCATGGAAAGGGGGCTCAGTCTATCAATCATCTTAAAAGGCACAGTCACTGTCAACTGTGGTATATAGGGGGTTAAACTGTAAGGATCAAAGTTGCAGCAGGAGCAACTAGTTTTTGAACCGTGGTATTAACTTTTGTGGTGTGATCCCATGAGATCACATAACAACTTGTTTTCCGCAGCTTGGGATCCAGCAGCAGGCTTTACAACAGGCATTTACACACCTAATCCTAGCGTCAGATGTGGGGTGAGACTATGGCCTCCAAGGCACTTCAACCTCACCTGAAAAGAACACGCTTGTGATCCATAAGACTGGACTATATAAATCATTATATGTGATCCTGTCTGAGAATCAACCATATCATCTCCATTTACCAACCCTCTCATATTGTTTGTTCACTTTGACGTGCAGGACTTCTTCCTTGATGCATCTTGATAACCTTGCTCTTCAATGAGATAAGTGGTTGAGTTTTTCGAATAACCTGGACAATGGTCTCATGGCAAATCATTGATGATGAACATCTGTTTGCTGTGTACAGCAGCTAGTGGCTTGGTGTTTACCTGAACTCTGTATTCTGAGCTCATCCAGAACCTGCATCCTGAACCCTGAAACCAGATCCTCTCTCAATCTCAGGATCCTAAATCTGAACCTTCAAACCTGAGTCTCCAGCTTGAGTCCTGGATTTATGTTTGTATGTCTGTATCTTTTTCTGACCCATGTCCTTTGCTGTGACCCAACTTGCTACTGGATCCTGCTTCTAGTGTTTCCAGGTTCTGACCCTGCAATGCTTTCAGACCCAGTTAATGAAATCTCCAGGTTCAGATCTAAGGCCTGCTCCTGTTCACTGCTCCTTATACGTGATGGCTCAATCCTTTGGTGTCTGTGGTCCTGGTATTCATGATACTGTCATCATGTTTCAATCTCCAGGTCTCATCCTGAATCCTGAACACTATAGGCATGTGCAGTAATGGGAGGTGTATGCAACTTGGAGTTCTGATCATGTCCAGAGTGTTCTGTAGAAAGGAAGGATTGCAAAGCATGCATAAGATTTCAGAGCCACTAGCCCTGGTCAAGGGGGATGTAAATCAGCAAGGAGTAGATGTGCTTGTGACTCAAAGACTCTGCAAGGCTTCTACACCACCCACATGACTCCAGTTATCAGATTTGCATTGTACCTCATGCATCAGTAAAATGTATCTTAATTCCATCAAAAGAAAATCAAGGAAAAAGTAATGGGCCGAGGTTGCAATACTGGTAAACAGTCCTCCCATCCCATCTAGTCTGATCCCATCGGTTTGATGCCCTGAAAAGCTAATAACAAGTTCCCTTTGAAGTTTGAACCTTCTGTTTTGCACTTCATATCTTGTAGGTTCTTTGTCACAGCTCAAAGCAATGGCAAATGTGACACCATAATCCCTCATGTAGCTGATGGCCAGTCCTGTCACATTACTAGTGTTGAGCGAAGTGAAGCATGTGTAGCAGAATTTGGTCCGAAGTTTAGGAAAACTTTGATTCTAAACGAATCTGAATTTCCTTGCGCTTTGTGGTAACGAATCAGTTACCAGGAACGCAAGATCATCCATAATGTCATGCAGCCACTCAATCCACAGTTAGTCATTCCTCTGTGATGTCATGGCTAGGGAGAGCCCTATAGAACCCTGATCCCGCATGGTTGCCACTATTTTCCTGTGAGCTGATCATAGGGAGAGATGTGACAAGACACTCATGCACTAGGGACAGTGTTGCTGCAAACTGTTAACAGAGAGCGTAAGACAATATTGGAGAGGGAGACTGCAGGAAGAGTGAAGGGAAACTGCAGGGAGAGCGTAGGAGACTGCTGAACTACAGACTACAATTTGTACTTAACTATGCAGTGCACCAAGAGTCATAGCTAATCCATTCTGTTAGCTGTAGAGTTACCGTGCCATCAGTATTACAGGCAGGTATAATTTATCACTGTGTACATAATTGTGCAGTGCACCAATATTCATAGTTAATCGGTTCTGTAAGCTGTAGAGTTACTGTGTGTCAGTATTAAAGGTCACTGTTATTTTTAGGCAGATTGGCTTGGAATACCTGATTTACAGCAATTTGTGACAAATTAATTTGTAACAATTAGAGATGAGCGAGCACTAAAATGCTCGGGTGCTCGTTATTTGAGACGAACTTTTCCCGATGCTCGGGTGCTCGTTTCGAGTAACGAACCCCATTGAAGTCAATGGGAGACTCGAGCATTTTTTGCAGGGGACCAAGGCTCTGCCTAGGGAAGGCTGGGTGAAAACCTGGAAACATCAGAAAATTATGAAACACCACGGAAATGGACAGGAAACAGCAGGGGCAGCATGCATGGATGCCTCTGAGGCTGCCTAATCCCACCATTACCCCAAATTCTCCTGCAACAGCCTGGTGGTTACCCTCATGGCAATTGTGCTCACCCAGACCAAGAAAGGTGAGGCACATGCCCATCACATGTTAGGGAAGCACCCAACTAGGTGCACCGAAGGTCCATCACCCATGCCCATGCTGGCATTGCTCTCCTATCCCCAGCCACATGATGCAGGCATAAGCCTAACACAGCATGGCGGTGACACCAACAAGTGACCAAGTTACATGAGGTAGCAGGTGAGCCACCCAAAA
>ONZH01016640.1:0-95190 GCA_900303285.1 Rhinella marina
GCCATATTTTCCTCTTTTACACACACAGACCTTAAATTTTGTACTATAAGACACAATTATTGGGAAAATGTTTTTTCTAAAAGTGCTACGTCTTCTAGTCTGAGTCTTCTGGCCCAACACCAATCTATTTCATCAGTGCAGGCAGGAAAGGAAGCTGAGCAATCATGAAGAGGACTGTGAGAAACACTGCCCTACCATCCTCAGGTCCCAAGTTTCAGCCAAGGAGATGAAAGCTCTGACTAACTGCAGCTTGAGGACATTTGATGATTGGGGGGTGGGGTGGACCAGAAAAGGAAAATAATACAGTGGTTGTAAGTGTACGGAAATGTATAATAAATGTAAGATAATTGTGTGTGTTGTGTGGTGTAATAGAGAGAGCATTGTGTATGCAGCAGAATGTGTGTGTATGTAGCAGCTGCTGTGTTTGTCAATTGGGTATGCAGCAGAGCTGTGTATGTGTATACAGCAGAGCTGTATGTGCATATTTAAGGAAACTCTATGCAGCATAGCTTGGTTCTCAGCTGTGTATGTAGCAGAGCTTATGGGTGTATGTGTATATGGGTCAGCTGTGTATGCAGCAGAGCTCTGGGTGTCTATATATCATGTGTTTCTGTGTATGTATTAATGTGTATGCTGCGAGGTGTGTATAATCTTGTGTACTGCACTGCTATTGTGTGTATAATGTGCATATTCAGAGTTGTTGTGCATGTAGCGAGCAAAAAATTAATAATACAATTAAAAAAAAAATTATCTAGCAGAACAAGAATGGCAGGATCAATGACAGGAGACACATTTACTTGAATAGGTTAATTTCATAAGGTGACCAGATCCGTCATTGCTGTTTGTTTCAATGGTCGACAAATGACACACTAAGGCTCATTCAGACGGCCATAGTGTTTGTGGATCTGCAAAATGGCCGCAAACCATAATAGAAAATGCCTATTCTTGCCCACAATTACAGACAGTATAAGACATGCTCTATTCTTTCCACGGAGCCGTAGAATGGAACCTCTGATGCGACAGCACACTGGGTGCCATCTACATTTTTGCGGCCCATTGAAATGAATAGGTCCACACCCGTTCGAAAAATTGCGGAACGGGTGCAGACCCATTCATACGGCTGTCTGAGTTGGCCCTAAGTTAACAGGAGCTGAGCAAGTTTAAGCTGAGCTGATCAAGTACTGTCCCTCTCAGTCTACATTGTTTTTGTGTGAAAATTTTCGTACTTGACATACTAATAGGTTGTATATGGTTCAGCTAAAGAAATATAGAGCTCAACTTTGTATTGATATTCACACAGTCTGTAAGATTTTAGTTTTTTGCTCAGGGAGTACTTGGCTGTAGGCTTCTGAATAATGCATTAGCTTTATACAGCCGACGTGTTAGCCTATGCTTTTAATTTTCTACCTATAGTGTTCCTTTCCTATAATAACTCCTACTGTGTTTATGCTGCAGAGTAAATTATTAACTAAAATACCAGTGATATTTCTGCTGATTGTTTCCATGAATAAGCATATAGATCTATGCAGATCATAGTAACTAGGTCAGACCTCAGAGACTTCAGTACATGAATGAAGCAACAAAATGTTTATTCCCTGCAGCGCTGTGAAACATTTATTGTTTGTGACTGAAAACTGTACAAACTACATGGACGAATTCCCCGCCCACTTGCATTATTAAGTTAAGACTCAGAAGGGCTCAGTTTGGGGCCTAAAGGGCACATGTCCTTATTTTTTTTTTCCTTTGAATTTAAAAGGAACCTTCCATTACATATACAACCACTGAACCACTGCCATAGTGCTGTACATGATGGTAGCAGATATCTAAAACATAAAGTTATAAAGTAGTACATTCTAGAGTCATGTGGGTGTTGCCAGTTTTCGCCAGGACTCCTGGCTTGATTGACATCACATTGGTCAGGATATGCACATGCAGTGACCCCTGGTTTTCTCTGCAATCATTCACTGGATGTTGCTGGAGCTGACTGCAGTGATGTATGAGATGAGATGTCATGCCAAGACTGCTTGACTCCTGAGGAGGCCGGATCCGCCCACATGACTCTTCACTACTTTATAGAGTCATGTGGGTGTTGCCGGTTTCGCCAGGACTCCTGGCTTGATTGACATCACATTGGTCAGGATATGCACATGCAGTGACCCTGGTTTTCTCTGCACTCATTCACTGGATGTTGCTGGAGCTGACTGCAGTGATGTATGAGATGAGATGTCATGCCAAGACTGCTTGACTCCTGAGGAGGCCGGATCCGCCCACATGACTCTTCACTACTTTATAACTTTTTCTTTTATGTTCTAAAATAAATTTTAGAGAGTGTCATCTTTAGAAACGTATTACCATCCTAAATAACAATATGGCAGCGCTTTAGTGGCTGTATATGTAATTACATTTTTCCTTTAAAAGTTATTTTAAAATTAATATTAGTACAAAGTAGTGGTAAAAACGCAAAATTGAGTGTTACTTCCTTAATCACCATTTAGTATTATTTTGTTCATTTTAAATAGATCTAAAATGTTGTGTTTATTAATTTTTTTTAATATACTGTATCTTTATAGGGGTCTGACCTATGTTACAGAGAGGCAAATTCTCTGCTTCCTTCACACAGATATAATGTCACATGAAGTTTTATTCATAGAAACAATTTACTTTATGATGTACTGCATCTGCATTAACATGTAATGTTTCAGTTTTGGGATGTTAAACATTTCTGTAATTGACTTTATTAGAGAAAGATGTATAGGCTATACAGAGTCTTCTTAGGAAAGCTCTGACAGTTGCTAAGGGAAGTCTGTCTTCAGCATTCTACTGAGCACTGAAGACGGCTGTGTGTAACGTCAGATAGGAGGGTTACAAGCAGTGATAGGCTGCATGAACAGAGTCTGAGGCTGGGATAGTGTCCGTAGGCAGGCTGGAAGCCTCTGTATGTTATACACAGATGTCTCCAGAGCTCAGTACTGAAGACTGAAGACAGACTCTCCTTAGCAACTGTCAGAGCTTTCCTAAAAGCTCTGTTATAGCCTATACATCTTCTCTAATAAAGTCAATTCAGAAATGTTTAACATCCCAAAACTGAAACATTACATGTTAATGCAGATGCAGTACATCATAAAGTAAATTGTTTCTATGAATAAAACTTCATGTGACATTATATCTGTGTGAAAGGAAGCAGAGAATTTGCCTCTCTGTAACATAGGTCAGACCCCTATAAAGATACAGTATATTAAAAAAAAATTAATAAAACACAACATTTTAGATCTATTTAAAATGAACAAAATAATACTAAATGGTGATTAAGGAAGTACACTCACGTTTTGCGTTTTTACCACTACTTTGTACTAATATTAATTTTAAAATAACTTTTAAAGGAAAAATGTAATTACATATACAGCCACTAAAGCGCTGCCATATTGTTATTAGGATGGTAATACGTTTCTAAAGATGACACTCTCTAAAATTTATTTTAGAACATAAAAGAAAAAAAGTTATAAAGTAGTGAAGAGTCATGTGGGCGGATCCGGCCTCCTCAGGAGTCAAGCAGTCTTGGCATGACATCTCATCTCATACATCACTGCAGTCAGCTCCAGCAACATCCAGTGAATGAGTGCAGAGAAAACCAGGGTCACTGCATGTGCATATCCTGACCAATGTGATGTCAATCAAGCCAGGAGTCCTGGCGAAACCGGCAACACCCACATGACTCTATAAAGTAGTGAAGAGTCATGTGGGCGGATCCGGCCTCCTCAGGAGTCAAGCAGTCTTGGCATGACATCTCATCTCATACATCACTGCAGTCAGCTCCAGCAACATCCAGTGAATGATTGCAGAGAAAAAACCAGGGTCACTGCATGTGCATATCCTGACCAATGTGATGTCAATCAAGCCAGGAGTCCTGGCGAAACTGGCAACACCCACATGACTCTAGAATGTACTACTTTATAACTTTATGTTTTAGATATCTGCTACCATCATGTACAGCACTATGGCAGTGGTTCAGTGGTTGTATATGTAATGGAAGGTTCCTTTTAAATTCAAAGGAAAAAAAAATAAGGACATGTGCCCTTTAGGCCCCAAACTGAGCCCTTCTGAGTCTTAACTTAATAATGCAAAGTGGGCAGGGGAATTCGTCCATGTAGTTTTGTACAGTTTTCAGTCACAAACAATAAATGTTTCACAGCGCTGCAGGGAATAAACATTTTGTTGCATTCATTCATGTACTGAAGTCTCTGAGGTCTGACCTAGTTACTATGATCTGCATAGATCTATATGCTTATTCATGGAAACAATCAGCAGAAATATCACTGGTATTTTAGTTAATAAGTTTACTCTGCAGCATAACACAGTAGGAGTTTATTATAGGAAAGGAACACTATAGGTAGAAAATGTAAAAACCATAGGCTAACACGTCGGCTGTACATAAAGCTAATGCATTATTCAGAAGCCTACAGCCAAGTACTCCCTGAGCAAAAAACTAAAATCTTACAGACTGTGTGAATATCAATACAAAGTTGAGCTCTATATTTCTTTAGCTGGAACCATATACAACCTATTAGTATGTCAAGTACGAATAATTTTCACACAGTAAAACAATGTAGACTGAGAGGACAGTACTTGATCAAGCTCAGCTCCTGTTAAACTTGCTCAGCTCCTGTTAAACTTAGGGCCAACTCAGACAGCCGTATGAATGGGTCTGCACCCGTTCCGCAATTTTTCGGAACGGGTGTGGACCTATTCATTTCAATGGGGCCGCAAAAAATGTAGATGGCACCCAGTGTGCTGTCCGCATCAGAGGTTCCATTCTACGGCTCCGTGGAAAGAATAGAGCATGTCTTATATACTTGTCTGTAATTGTGGGCAAGAATAGGCATTTTCTATTATGGTTGCGGCCATTTTGCAGATCCACAAAACACTATGGCCGTCTGAATGAGGCCTTAGTGTGTCATTTGTGTCGACCATTGAAACAAACAGCAATGACGGATCTGGTCACCTTATGAAATTAACCTATTCAAGTAAATGTGTCTCCTGTCATTGATCCTGCCATTCTTGTTCTGCTAGATAATTTATTTTTTAATTGTATTTTTAATTTTTTGCTCGCTACATGCACAACAACTCTGAAATATGCACATTATACACAAATAGCAGTGCAGTACACAGATTATACACACCTCGCAGCATACACATTATACATACACAGAAACACATGATATATAGACACCCAGAGCTCTGCTGCATACACAGCTGACCCATATACAAACATACACCCATACAGCTCTGCTACATACACAGCTGAGAAACACAGCTATGCTGCATAGAGTTTCCTTAAATATGCACATACAGCTCTGCTGTATACACATACACAGCTCTGCTGCATACCCAATTGACAAACACAGCACTGCTACATACACACACATTTCTGCTGCATACACAATGCTCTCTCTATTACACACACACACACACACAATTATCTTACATTTATTATACATTTCCGTACACTTACAACCACTGTATTATTTTCCTTTTCTGGTCCACCCACCCCCACATCATCAAATGTCCTCAAGCTGCAGTTAGTCAGAGCTTTCATCTCCTTGGCTGAAACTTGGGGACCTTGAGGATGGGTAGGGCAGTGTTTCTCACAGTCCTCTTCATGATTGCTCAGCTTCCTTTCCTGCCTGCACTGATGAAATAGATTGGTGTTGGGCCAGAAGACTGCAGACTAGAAGACGTAGGCACTTTTAGAAAAAACATTTTCCCCAATAATTGTGTCTTATAGTACAAAATTTAAGGTCTGTGTGTGTAAAAGAGGAAAATATGGCTAGATAGGGAACATTTATCAATAACTAGCAGAAGGACCCGGCTTCGCCCAGGTATATTTCATCTATTTCATTTTAATGTTTGTGTGTGTCATTAAAAAAATAGCAACAGTGACCTCTACAGCACCCCGACTCCTTAACAATGACCTCCACAGCCACCCACCCCTTAACACTGACAGCCCCCCTACAGTGCCCCGTCTCCTTAAAATGGGACCTCCACAGTAGCCCACCCCCTTAACTTTGATCTTCTCAGCAGCCTGCCTCTTTAACAGTGAGTTCCACAGCACCTCACCCCCTTGACAGTGACCCCTACAGGGCCCGTCCCCTTAACAGTGACCTCTACAGCACCCACCCCTTAACACTGACCATAGGTTACATTCCCCTTAACTGACCTCTACCATTTCTGGCCCCCTTGACAGAGACCTTCACAGCGATTGCCCCTTTAAAAGTGACCTCACAGTACTCCACTCCCTTAACAGTGACCTCACAATCCCCCGCTGCCTAAACAGTGACCTCACAGTAGCCCACGGCCCCTTTAATAGTGGCATCCACAGTCCCCTCCTCCCTTAACAGTAACCTCCACAGTGCCTGCCACTTTAACAGTGACCTCCACAACAGCCTGCCCCCTAACAGTAACATCAACAGCACCCTCCCTTTTTTTTTTTTTTAATATATCATTTTTTATTGAAGATTTTCAACAAATTAACAGACATAATCACCAATGCTTATGACAGAAATATCATAAGAAAAACACATCTTTCATAAAATATAAACTCTATCCCTCCCCCAACTCAAGACCCCGACCCCCACCCCCCCATGCTCCAAGAATATGACAGCGATCTCTCTGATCCCTAGATTAATCTACTTGAAGTCTTCCTAATAAACCTACGATCTTCCTCCTGAGATACCAATCAGAGAGAATAAAGGGCTCCATTAACGCCTTGAGTTCAATATATCTGAAAAGACTGTCACAATAAAAGATTCCCACCTTTTAAAGAATTCATTGATATACCGCCCCTTTAGTTGCTCCGCCTCCGTTTTCTCATTTGAGAAACAGATTTTAAGATGCTCAAATACTTCAGTTGCTGAAGGTACTTGAGGTTGCAGCCATTGTTTAAATAGACATCTTTTAGCTGCCAGAATGATCAAGTGTACCAAAGGCGGAAAAGTCTTCCCCTTTTTCCTTGAGTGGAAAAGGATGAGATCAGGAGAGAATGGCACCGAATCTTTAGGTGACATTTGATTTGAGACAGGATTAGCTTCCAAAACCTTTTGGTCTTGGGACATAACCACACTCCATGAAGTAAGTCAGTCCCCTTAAGGTGACATTTAGGGCATCCTGTCAATTTATCAATTGGTGGGTTAGTTGGCAGAAAACTGAAACCCGTATATCGCCCTAGTGGATCATCCTAAAATGAGTACCTCTCCATGCCTCGTTTGAAGTCACTTTCTCTATGGTCTTCCACCCTTCTAATATCTGATCTTTGGTGATCAGGCCAGGTAATGTCTCCTCCCACTTGTTAAATATATTGTCAGAGATTGGTTTTTGCTTGGTTTCTCTAATTCCCTGGTATAGATCAGACATCGATTTTCTTACGGAACCTCTCCCCACTAGTTGATCAAAACTGTTAGGAGTCAACTCCCTGTTTGGATTCAAGATTCTTCTAACCAGAAAACCTTTCAGTTGCATATAAGCCAAGGCCTGACCCGATCCCAAAGGGTAACTTCTGCTGTATCTCATCGAGCGAGAAATACCTCAGTCTCTCCTGATCCCAAAGCTTCCCAACCGTTTTGATCCCTGCCTGTCTCCACTTTATAAAATGCCTAGACTCCACCCCTGCAAGGAAACTCTGGGGTGCCCCCAGATATTCATGAACTTAGACAAACAATAAGGCAGATTAAAGATCTTCCTCACCCTTTCCAAGCGGCTATGGTATCTTTTAACAAAACGCTAACTCTAATGTTAACTGGTATAGAAGTATATTTGGTGTGTAGCAGAGCCCCCAAATTCCATGGTTGAAACAACTGCGCCTCTATGTGCGTGTTAGAATAATAGCTGGATCCATGAAGCCAGTCGATACAATGTCTCAGTATTCCTGCCAAGTTATAGCACCTCAAATCCGGCAACGCCAATCCTCCACTCATCTTAGGGAGCTGGCAACTTGGCTAGGGAAATCCTAGGCTTTTTCCCTGCCCAGAGAAAAGACACTAAAGGCTGAATTTAACTGGCTGACATCCGCATGCTTCAAGAGGAGAGGTATAGTCTGCATGTGATACATTAATTTTGAAACACACATCATCTTTAGAAGATGAACCCTACCCCCTAGAGAAAGCGGAAGAGATTTCCATCTCTCCAAATCCCCCAATATTTTCTTAATTAATGGCGGATAATTCAGGGTATATAGAGAGGTTGGATGGGGCCCTATATGAATACCCAGATACTTTATTGAACCTGTTGCAATCTGATAGGGATATCTCCTAATTTAATCGATCTTCTAGATGTCTTTGACTGAATGCCTAAGCACAATAATTCTGATTTTGTGGTGTTGACTGTGAAGCCTGAATGAAGCCCAAATGTCCGTAATAGACTAAAAAGCCGCGCCAAATCCCTCTCTGGTTTTTCTAAAAGACTAGTAGATCGTCCGCAAAAAGGGCATGTTTCACCTCTTCCTTTCCTATATGTATGCCCTGAATGGATTTATCCCGATGTAGCGCTCTGGACAGAGGTTCAATCACTAGATTGAATAGGAGGGGGGAAAGAGGGCATCCCTGACGCGTCCCCTTACAGAGGTCAAAAGATTCGGACAAGAATCCGGGAGTATACACTCTCGCCTGGGGGCTGTCGTATAGGGCAGCTATGTACTGTCTGAAGGGACCTTGAAAGCCCATTTTATCCAGTACCAAGTCCATCCATCCCCAGCTCACATTATCAAAAGCTTTCTCCGCGTCTATGGTGATTAGAGCCGGGGATGGATGGAGAACAGGATGCATCTTGACCTCATCCAACACTGCAAGCACCTTGCGTATGTTTGTCACTGCCACCCTCCCTTGAACAAAACCCACCTGTGCGGGCGAGATCAACCTGGGGAGAATGGTAGCCAGCCTATCGGCTAGTATTTTAGATACCAGCTTGAGATCAACATTTACCAAAGATATTGGTCGGTAAGAAGCCGCCAATGTAGCATCTTTACCTGGCTTGGGGAGCACCTTGATATGAGCTGTATTAATCAATTTGGGAATTGGCTTCCCCTGCATATACCCCGTATATACCTGTGAGAGAGTCAAAGCTATTTCAGGGCCCAAGAGTTTAAAGAATTCTCCCGTATATCCATCGGGTCCTGGCGCTTTACCCAATGTTAGATTTTGATTGCTCGCAACACTTCTTCCTTGGAAATAGAAGAGTTAAGTTTAGCCCTCTCTTCCTCTGTCAAAGCTGGAAGAGGAATGATATCTAACCAATTCTGTGCAGGTCCCCTTGCATGTTCTGGAGAATTATATAAGCTCTTGTAAAAATCAAATAAAACCTTATTTATCTCTTTGGGGTGGTCAACCAATGAACCTGACAAGTTTCTAAGCACTGATATATTAGCCACTGGCCGTGATCCCTTCGCTAGTCTCGCTAACAACTTGCCTGATTTGTTTCCATGACGATATAGAAGGGCTTCCCATTGGGAGTGAAAAATTTCTCACATTGTTGGAGCCACCGCTCATATTCAGATTTCGCTCTACACCACTCACTTTTAGTGATCGGGGACGGCCTGGATTGAAAGGAGGTATATGCTGCTCTAAGTGTGTTACTAAGCTGCATCAACCGCATCCTGAACGACTTCTTTTTGCTATACATATATTCCATGATTTTCCCCTAAGAACTGATTTCCCTGCTTCCCACAAAAGTTGAGGTTCTATACTGTCTGAATTATTTTCCTTTTCATACTCCCACCACCATCCCTTTAGTAAGTCCCTGAAGTTCTCATCCTGCAATAGTTTAGAGGGAAAACGCCATAGAAAGTCAGATCCTTTAAGTGTACTCATCCCTATAGACATTGACACAGGTGCATGATCAGATATGATCATTTCCTCTATCTTGGTATCTACAATTCTCCCTTTGCTGCCTCTACCAATCAGGAGATAATCTATCCGCCCCCAGGAGTCATGGGCATGGGAGTAGTGTGTGTACTCTCTCCCTTCCGGGTTACTCAATCGCCATGGGTCTACCAAATCGGTGTCATCTAATAATGTCTGCAGTCTATAATCCTCATGCCCTCGTTTACAGGTCTCCCTCAATGCACGTTTCCTGTCCTCAGACTGACAGAGGACCGCATTCATGTCTCCTCCTACCACTCTCGGTTCAATTGGATCCCCTGACAACCGTGCCCTCAATGAGTTAAAGAATCTAACATCACAGTCATTCGGCCCATATACATTATATACGCTCAGGTCACCCGTAAGTGATGTTAGATGCAGATGAGATATTCTCCCTTCAGTATCATTATCATGATTTATTACAGAATAAGGCAAACCCCTTTTCAAAAGGGTCACCACCCCCGCTTTCCTCCCACAAGACGCTGAGCCATACACCTCCCCCACCCACAGCTTCTTCATCCGATGAAAATCTTCCCCTTTTAAGTGCGTCTCCTGCAAGAGAGCAATGTCCACTCTCAGCCGCTTTAGGTGCCTTAAGACCATCATGCGTTTGTTAGGGGACCTCAAACCTTTTACATTCCACGTAACTACCTTCAACACACTAGCCATTAGAATAGAATGTAAGATATTGTATTAGACCAGACCGCCACATCCATGGAGCATCAATCCCCCCCTCCCCCCTTCCCATCTCAAACATCCCATAAAACAAGAGCAACTTAACAGTACCAAGGGATACCACAAAACTTGCAGTTCCCCAACATCCTCCATCACTCCTCCTCCCTTCTTCTGTGACTTCACTTTTTTCCAACCGACTGAGCATCATGCATAAACACATCATATATATTAGAAGTAAACATTTCTCATTACTCCTCCTCAGCACCTCCTGCATTAATCTTGCTATTAAGAAGAACATATATTGTGCAAGAAAAACAAAGTCCAACCTAAACGGAAAGAAAAAAAATAGGCAAATGCGCATCAGTCAATCTGAGGGCTGCATTATAACTCTAAGCAGCCTTCTCCGTCACAAAGCGCCCATGGACAGTACTTATCTCACGCCCGGCGTTACTTCCGTTCCATCAGCCTGGCCTCTGGTTATCCCGCCTGGGTGAGTCTCTTTTCCCGGCCGCCGCCGGCCCATCCGTTCCCTTGTCATCGATCCGGCTGCTTTCTCGAGGGCGATGTAGACGATCTTCCCGGGAAATGTGATGGCTGGAAGCGCGCGAAAATCCTGGACGTGGCCTTGTAGATTCTTTTCCGCCTCCTCCGGATCCAAGTATGTAGACAAGGAGCCATCTTGGTGAAAAACTTTCAGAATGGCGGGAAACAATAAAGCGAACCGTACTTGATTCTTGAATAATAAAGAACATAACGGTGCAAAAGCCCGCCTCCTGCGGGTCACCTCCGCTGAAAAGTCACCAAACAGTAGCACCCGATAGCCCCTCAAGGTAACGGGGCCTCCCCCTTGTTTGTAGGCCCGCAATAAGGCCGCTTTATCACTATAATCCAAATATTTCACGATAACTTGGCGGGCTCGATTACCTCTCTGGTTAGGTACGGTCGCCTTCAGTCGGTTATTCGCCGTTGTGGCCTGCGTCACCCCAGCCACTTGACCCACTCTGTGCGCCCGTTCCACTTTACATCTTGCAGGGAGACCTAGCACCTCAGGTAGCTCTGTCTCACAGATGGTAATAAGCTCTTTGGCTGGAATGGACTCCGGTAATCCCACCAGCCTTAGGTTGCTACGCCTCGACCGATTCTCCAGGTCTTCTAGCTTGTTCCACAGCCTCGTATTATCTGCTAGCGCTCTGCTTAGATGAGACTGAGTTTCTTCATGCTCAGCCTCAATTGCCGCCATCCTGGTCTCCAGCTCATCAATGCGCGTGGTATGGAGTGCTACCTCCGTTTGAAGGGCTGCAAAAGACTGCGTCACTGTGGAGGAGAGAGCGTCCTGTAAATCAGGTAGTATGCGTGCAGCAACCTCTATGGCAAGATGCTTGTAATCAATCCCCGTAGATTCGGTCTCTTCCTCCTTGGATTCTCCGTCAAGTTCTTCTGTATTAGGGTGAGGCGGTGTATCGTCCGCTGCAGCATGCGCCGCCATCTTTATCTCACTGGCCGCCTTGCCTGGCTTGACAATGTTCTTCTTTGTTTTATTCCCCATGGATATGATAAATCGGTCCATAGACCGCAATCGTTGGCTCCAGTGGGTTGTCCAGCAATCAAATATAGTTTGATAGCTGTTTTGAATGAGGGTTCCGCGATTATCGGTGCAAGAAGGACGGAGCTCCAATTACACGCTGCCGGTCATGTTGGCGCCGGAACCGGAAGTCAGCACCCTCCCTTTTAACTGTAACCTCCACAGCAGCCTGCCCCTAGGGTGCCCAGAGGTCCGGTTTTAGGCCGGACAGTCTGGCTTTCAGACTCCCTATCCTCCATCTGGCGCAGGGCCTGGATGGACACAGGGACGTGCTTTTGAACAGCTCACTCTCAGTCAGCAGCACTGTGCAGTCTGAGCATGAGCTACTGGGAGAAAGTCACTCTCCCACCCACCTCTGCAGCTGACAGAAGTTGATTTTTACCTTCATTTCTTCAATCACCTGTCGGCTGTGGAGTGGGAGGGGACGTGGCCTGACCGGATCGGGGGTTTGGCCTAGTGGGACCTGAGGGTAGGGCTTTTAAGTCCTTCTTTTGAGGGTGGCCTGAATTACAGGTTGATGCCATGGTAACTTATGAGGAAACACAGTGGATAGCAGTGGAAGTAAACATATTTTATTACTACAGAACGGTAAATATGTGAAATTTACATTATATTGTAAATGCCACGGTGTGGATTCCTTTAGCGGATATACACACATACATACAATCAGCTTTATATATTAGATAGTGTATATTGTGCCAGAAAAAAAATCCTTACATCACGTATCAAATTTTGTTTCATTTCATTTATCATGCTGTTTTTAAAATGTGTATTTTGTAATTACAGGCTACTAATCTGTCATTTTATAAACAAACACAAAATTTTAAAAGTTTAAAATGTGACATATAATTGTATTTGCAACTGTCCTCAACTGATTTTGAACGTGCCTTTAATGTCGATTTAATTGCTAAATTTTAGGGTTTTTTTTAAATAAAAGTTGCATCTATCTCTACCGGTATATTTTGTACCTTTTTAGCTGAACATAAGTTACTAAATGAGGTGTAATATGTGCCAATTTGGTAGCCCCACACACTTTGACATTCAAAACATTTTTCTGGGGTTTTTTAATTTTTCTGGTTAAAAATAAGGAGAAAACAGTTGATATATTTGGCACAAATCAAATCTCCAATATTTTGGGGGAATTTTTAAACTATAATTCTGGCTCAACATGATTAGTAATTGCACCCCCAATGTCTTTTCAAGGTGGTGATTTTGCTTTTAGGTAGGGATAGGGAATTATCAGGGAGAGAAGGGAGAGATAACCTTTAACTGTCTTTCACCCCCCCCCCCATCCAGTTTTAACCCTTGGCCAGCCACAACAGCAGTGGACTATAAATATATATATACAGTACAGACCAAAAGTCTGGACACACCTTCGCATTCAAAGAGTTTTCTGTATTTTCATGACTATGAAAATTGTAGATTCACACTGAAGGCATCAAAACTATGAATTAATACATGTGGAATTATATACTTAACAAAAAAGTGTGAAACAACTGTAAATATGTCTTATATTCTAGGTTCTTCAAAGTAGCCACTTTGCTTTGATTACTGCTTTGCACACTCTTGGCGTTCTCTTGATGAGCTTCAAGAGGTAGTCACCTGAAATGGTTTTTACTTCACAGGTGTGCCCTGTCAGGTTTAATAAGTGGGATTTCTTGCCTTATAAATGGGGTTGGGACCATGAGTTGTGTTGGGCAGAAGTTAGGTGGTTACACAGCTGATAGTCCTACTGAATAGACTGTTAGAATTTGTATTATGGCAAGAAAAAAGCAGCTAAGCAAAACAAAACGAGTGGCCATCATTACTTTAAGAAATGAAGGTCAGTCAGTCCGAAAAATTGGGAAAACTTTGAAAGTGTCCCCAAGTGCAGTCGCAGAAATTGGCTCACATGAGGACCGCCCCAGGAAAGGAAGACCAAGTGTTACTTCTGCTGCGGAGGATAAGTTCATCCGAGTCACCAGCCTCAGAAATTGCAGGTTAACAGCAGCTCAGATTAGAGACCAGGTCAATGCCACACAGAGTTCTAGCAGCAGACACATCTCTACAACAACTGTTAAGAGGAGACTGTGTGCAGCAGGCCTTCATGGTAAAATAGCTGCTAGGAAACCACTGCTAAGGACAGGCAACAAGCAGAAGAGACTTGTTTGGGCTAAAGAACACAAGGAATGGACATTAGACCAGTGGAAATCTGTGCTTTGGTCTGATGAGTCCAATTTTTGAGATCTTTGGTTCCAACCACCGTGTCTTTGTGCGACGCAGAAAAGGTGAACGGATGGACTCTACATGCCAGGTTCCCACCGTGAAGCATGGAGGAGGAGGTGTGATGGTGTGGGGGTGCTTTGCTGGTGACACTGTTTGGGATTTATTCAAAATTGAAGGCATACTAAACCAGCATGGCTACCACAGCATCTTGCAGCGGCATGCTATTCCATCCTGTTTGCGTTTAGTTGGACCATCATTTATTTATCAACAGGACAGTGACCCCAAACACACCTCCAGACTGTGTAAGGGCTATTTGACCAAGAAGGAGAGTGATGGGGTGCTACGCCAGATGACCTAGCCTCCATAGTCACCAGACCTGAACCCAATCGAGATGGTTTGGGGTGAGCTGGACCGCAGAGTGAAGGCAAATGGGCCAACAAGTGCTAAGCATCTCTGGGAACTTCTTCAAGACTGGAATGGAATACCATTTCAGGTGACTACCTCTTGAAGCTCATCAAGCGAATGCCAAGAGTGTGCAAAGCAGTAATCAAAGCAAAAGGTGGCTACTTTGAAGAACCTAGAATATAAGACATATTTTTAGTTGTTTCACACTTTTTTGTTAAGTATATAATTCCACATGTGTTAATTCATAGTTTTGTTGTGTATTTTAGACAGAGGCAGAAATCTACAGTGATTTCTATTCATAGTTATACTTACTTACTACAAGTACTATTCTAATTTAGTGGATAGGATAACACACAATACAAACATAATTCCAAGAAATATACAGCAAATACTGTAAGTAATTATCAAAGGCTTTAATATACAAAAATATGTTTGTTCCGTATTCTGTATACTGTTTTGTGGTTACTTCGTTTTTTATATTTCATACTTTTCATACTTAAAGAGGAATTTATTATCCAAAAATCATTTGTTATATCATCGTGTATATGATTTCTGAATTTCTGCTTCCTTCTAAACCCACAATAACTGTGATTTCAGTCTCCAGGTGATGTTACTTAGCTTTTTTCTTTCATTTATATCTGCTGACTTTAAATTTATCTTCAAATAAATCCGCATGGTAACATGAGATATGATTAATCCTTGCCTTTTAACGTGTTTAAACTTAGCAGCAGCAAACTAGCTCAACAGCATATTTCTCAGAAATGGTAAGAAGCCAGAAGATATATTTTATCCACATGAATGTGGCACAGTGAATTTCTGATAGATATAATTCCAATAAAATGAAGCATAAATAAGGTTTTACCATTTTACATGCTGACTTGCATTAAATGGCTTCTCTGGCTTAGACAAACATTTTTAGAAACATAGAAAATATCTTCAAACGTCCTATGGGAATTCTGGGTTAATGAGGGCCTAGCACCACTCCCGACATGTTTGTTTTAGCAAATGATTGTATTCTTAAAAAAATAATTTTACACTTCATTGGGACCCCAACTATCATGCTAAAACATCAGGGCACCCTGCAATCTCATTTGCGGGAGTGCCAATGTCTGAGAGAGGGGGATCCCTTCCTCTAAACTGCTTAGATATCCCTAAATGGTTTAAATGTCCAAGATCAGTGCTTCTGCCAGTCCAGGCTGTTAGAGCAGGTGTCCGGCTCTCGTGTGAGAGCCGCATTCCTGGTCTGTGCTACATAGGAGACTCAAGCAGCGCTTAGACTAGGCCTCCATAAAATGAAATACGCTGATATACACAATTTTATCCTGTAACTGTATAATATACAAGAAACAGAAATGTGAAAATATAATGTACAGTATGTGTTCTGCTCTGTGGACACTGCATGGAGCCTCAGAACCAAGCTCTTCACTTACATTTCAATTTCTAATACTTGAGTCTCTCAATAACAGCTAGGCACGCTATCTCAAAAACAATATTGCTTTTGTCTTCCATGTACAATGTGTTTCCTGCTGTTCTTGCAGAGGTTTTTCCAATGATTAAAAGTTCTCCATGAGTGGGTTATACGGCGCTAATGAACTTCAGCACTAAATATAGTTATAAGGCGGCAAGTTTTCTAATTAGGGAAATTGCAAAGTTTAGTTCAAATTCGTTTATGAAACATAATTAAATGTAGCTTGATTGTTCCTGTATCCAGGCATCATCATAAATCATAAGTAGGCCAAACACAGTAAGAAAGATAGCACAGTGATAGCGAGATTGGATAACATAGCTATAATTAGATATAACTGGATATAAAGATTTTCTAAACTTACCAAATCATTCATTTGTATTCTAATAATTGAAAGGCAGAAGCTGTGATAAAAAGTGGAATATGTGGAATATGTGCTTCATAAATATGGCGCTCATTCTGAACATTATAATTCTCATTGTTTTTACACCAAAACACTTGTATGAATAGACTGATAAATCTTCCCCATACAACTCTAGGTCTCTGGCTTCCCTCATACAGTTTATTTTAAAATTCTCTGGCTGAAACCACCACTAGGGGAAACTCAGTGTATTGCACTGACTGCAATGGAACATGCAAAAATCTCTTTGCACTGAGCTCCTACCAGTGACAGCTGCAGAAGAAGGAGTTCAGTACCAGGACCCATAGCAGTAGCATAGTCTGCCATGGAAGGTACACCAGTGGTCTTCAGAGTTTCCTTCTCCCTCTTCAACCAGTATTGTGTATATTACAATGCTGGAGTTTTATTCTACATGCCTGGACTAGTACATACATATAACTGCCCAGATACTCTGTGAGAACTGGCAAGATAAATGCTGTCAAAAAGATTGCCTCATGAAGACAACCCCTGTCCACAAATGTTCTACTGGGTGTCATAGAGGATGGTTTCATGCTCAAGACATCCCTCTAAGAACTAGTAGGGACCAAACTATCCATGTATTACACAGATGCCCATTGACTGGAATGTCTGTTACGAGTAAGTGGCTTGCCCTGGTTTCCAGGACATCAGTAGACAGATTTATGGCTCTAATCTAAAAGGAATTTCATTCCCTCCTACTTAAACTGGCAGACTACACTCATTCCTAGATCTCACAATTAGAGGTCATTGGGTACACCTTCTGAAGAACCTTGAATGAGGTAGTCTATGGTCAGGACCCCACTGTTATTAAAGGGACAGGTAGAAAATAGGGGGGCCCTATACTGGTCTTGAACAACACCCTACTATTGTCAGTGTCCACCCCTGGGAAAGCAAAACTTAACATGGACATGTTTGGTCCTCTTTATGATGCTCTTTGTACCAATCAGCCACACTGGCCAATAAGTAAGGGTTGTAAATGAAGGACCTTCTATATTCTCTAATAAGACATTTTTAATTGGTTTCCAGACAAGGTATAACTGGTGTGTAGTGATGTTACTCGGGCTACATATAACCAAAACTTTTGGCACAGACAAGTGTCCCAGAGTATACGTTTTACACAACTGAAACAACAATGAAAAAGTAATCAACTAGTCACATCATAGGTTAATGGCTGATGCTAATATGTACTGTAGCTTCCTTAGACTTTTCTTGATTTCTACATCACTGAGGGCTACTTAGTGTTAAATCCATTAAGTGGTTTACACTGCAGGGTTATTTAAGCCTAACACTGTGACGCTCATATCCCAAGATCCTTAACTGCTAACCTTTCTTCCTTGACTTTTAAGAAGTGTCGCCTATATTACGAAATGAGGCATAGAAAAAATTGTGTTTTACCTATAATAAAGCTATTCTAATTATTAATATTCCCACGACCACAGCTTAGATTTCAGCAGATGCCAAGAAACACTAGTTACAGAAATGTGGACAGTAGAGACAAAAGCAGCTCTTATTGTGCTTACAGTTATAAACCTTACTGAACATTATTAAATTGAGACCCTTCATTCGTGTTTCACAGATCATTAGGAAGAGATGCTTTAAAAATTATTTTTTAGGTGTGCAGTGTCACTAAAACATGGATGACACATGCACAGCAAAAAATGCACACACGGACCCAACACGGGTC
The DNA here is from genome assembly GCA_900303285.1 of Rhinella marina. Taxonomy (NCBI): domain Eukaryota; kingdom Metazoa; phylum Chordata; class Amphibia; order Anura; family Bufonidae; genus Rhinella; species Rhinella marina. The sequence goes on from ONZH01016640.1 coordinate 18,340, forward strand.
CATTACAAACATCTTCCCAGAGGCATCACTGACCAACTTTTCACTGATTTAAGCACAGACTTATTTCTGCTACAAAATTACCAGGTGTTGCAAGGTGATGGTGTGTCAGTGCACGCTCTCATGCCATCTAATCAGGGCTGCCAGTAGAAGGGAAAAATCCAGCAACGGTGAAGTGTTATTTCAGGCGCTTTATTTGAAAATTCAGAACAGCCAAGTGCAGTGTACAGACTCCAAAAACTGTTTATGCGTTTCGGACAGAGTCCTTAATCATAACGAGTTCACACTTCACCGTTGCTGGATTTTTCCCTTCTTTTGGATCTCAGGCCTTTGCCCAGGATATCCGTGCAAGGTGCATATCTATGCTGCAGGTGAGCTGGACTGTTTTTGCTCAACCAGGGCTGCCAGTGTCAGAGTAAGTAGTGATACACACCTTTGGTGGGGAAAAAACAACAACCAGTTGGCAATGTAGTCACAAGTTTCTAAAAGGAATAGCAGAGGAATGGTATAATGTAGCATTATAAGAAAATACTGAATGCCCAGAACTGTTATTTCATGGGGAATACAGGTATTTACCAATACAGATATGTTTGGAAAGGTGACGGGTCCTTTGTAACTTCGATATCACTTGAATTGTTTTTCCACATTGACAAATTCTTTATATGATCTAGAGAATGAGTAAGCAGAGATTGTCGCCTTTTATTTGACTTTTTGACTTTCATTCAATCTCAGTTTTCCTAAAATCCCTGACCCCATTACAGTAGTCTTTGCAAGATAAGATTAGCCCTTGGTCACCTGTTGCTTCTTAATAGGCATCTGATCTATACAGCACCATTCCCATTCCTTAGAAATGAGCAATTAATGACTGTGTTCTCAAGAAAGATCATCTTCCATGTAGCAAACTTCAAAATCTGCTGTGCTATGACTATAATCATTTCACCTTATCATTTATTGTTGATAATTTATATAAACTTCTAGGATGCATTTCTTGAGAGTCACAATTTTATGTTTTCTAGTTTTACAAGATTTCTGGAAGAAGAGGCATTGATGCAGGATAATGGTACGCACACTGTCATCTGTGCAAATTGTTAGAAATTAAGTCTTGTGATACCTTACTTAGTATTGTAGAAATTTATTATAAAAAGGTCATCAGGTTAAAATATACTCTGAATAGGTATATATAAGTACTCTATTACCAGCGCTGGGATAAATTCCCTCCAATAAAATCTCTCTCTATATATAAATACGCAATATATGTGCAATATGTGTGCCAAACAAGGTAAAATTAAATACAAATAAGGTAAAACCAAATAGCAATAAAACAAAAAAAAATGTACAATAAGAAATGAGCAAAAATTGAGCAAGAATTAGAGTCCTTTGGGTGGCGCAAATGTGTTCTTCTATTAGGAATAGATGCTGCTATTCTTAGTCTCCTGTAGATATAGTGCTGTGTGTTTAAATCCTTTATAGTTTGTATACACAATCCGTGGTATCTGTTTTATATACACAGTCCTGCGGTATCTATTTTCTGTATATGAAAAACCTGTTACATATAAACCACATCTTTATCCGGCCTGTGACAAATGTATCCACGTTCAGGATATGTCCACATTCAGGATATAGTGAAGAGAATAGATAAAAGTTCAATACTGTGAATAGTACAGTAATTGATTTGTACGTTACCCCCCTTCAGCGTGTTCAAGGTGTGAGGAGCACGCTCACTTTGTTATCCTCCTTGGCCGTTCGATGGTTCCACTGGCAGCAAGAAGTTGGTAGGTGCGCGCACTTTTTAACTCCTCAGCGCAGCGTGTGTCAGTCACTGATCTGTAGCGGCGTTCCACGTGGCGTCCCACGTGGGTACCCTCGATGAAGATTCTTATCTTTTCACTTGCAATATTGCTCTTTCTCTGTGATGCCACTTGTATTCTGTCGCGTTTTACTTCATAGCACAGTTCTGATTTCGCTTATTGATTCTTCAAAAGGCTAAAGTCCAAGATTACCAAACGCGTTTCGGGGCTTTGTCCTACTGCCCCTTCCTCAGTGGAATTTTGGACTCTGTTTCAAAACTGACTCCTTATAGAGTCACCTTATAGGTGTAGAGATAATTGTTGTTACAGGCTAATAGTAAACTCCGGTATGGATCACTCCTTGTTTTTTTTTTTTTTAATACATGGATGTTGTGGTCAAAGGTCCTAAATACATTATAATCCAAAGTCCTAAATACATATGTATACATCATAAATATAACATATCAAATTGTTATATTCAAAAAAATGTATATAACAAAATAAAATGTATATAATAAAATAATTAAAAATAGAAAATCAATATTACAAAAATCAATATTAAAAAAATATAAAATTAAAAGTATGGTTTTAGTTTTTTATCATGCAGATTGTAAGTTAATTTAATTAAGATGAAATATTATTTATAGTGATTTTCTGCCATATTTAATGCATATGTGTATTACTATAATCACTTATTACTATAATCACTCCAGATTTTTCCAATTTGCAACTGATATATTCCTATATCTGAATATTTCTGAACCTGTCTTGTCTCTTTACAGATTTTGTTAATGTATGGGGCTGGGGGCCCATAGGGAAGCGGAGATCCAGGTGCTGGTATATCAGCCTGACCTCGATCCCCCATTCCCACAGGACGCTAATTCTTGCTCAATTTTTGCTCATTGCTTATTGTACATTTTTTTTGTTTTATTGGTATTTGGTGTTACCTTATTTGTATTTAATTTTACCTTGTTTGGCACACATATTGCACATATATTGCGTATTTATATATAGAGAGAGATTTTATTGGAAGGAATTTATCCCAGCGCTGGTGATAAAGTATTTATATATACCTATTCAGAGTATATTTTAACCTAATGACCTTTTTATAATAAATTTCTACAATACTAAGTAAGGTATCACAAGACTTAATTTCTAACAATTTGCACAGATGACAGTGTGCGTACCATTATCCATTTGACATTAACTCTCTTAACGCGCAACGGCTGTGGAAAAGCCGTTAGGTACTGCACCTATATCCATATAGACGGAGGAGTGGGCCACCACAATACACTAAAATTGATGCAGGAAGCTATTCTGATTGCAGATTGGATTCGGGAAGGATTTTTTTTCCCCAAGATTTGTTCTTACCTCATGAGGGTTTTTGCCTTCCTCTGGATCATCTTTGTGGAATAACAGGCTGAACTGGATAAACATGTGTCTTTTTTGCCATAAAAATGTTGCTATGTTACAATTCCTTAAAGAGGTTTTCATATATTGATGACCTACCTTCAGGATAGGTCATTAATATCAGGGGGTCCAACTCCCGGCAGCTCGGTTGATCAGCTGTTTGAAGAGGCCCCGGTTCTCCAGTGAGCTCTGTGGCCTGCTCTAGGCCTGTGACATCATGTTCATTGGTGACATGGTCTAGTTGCAAGTGAATGGGCCTGGCCTGCAATACTAAGCACAGTTGCTATACAATGTATGGTTGGGTGCCGGGTGTCGGACCCCTGCTTATCAGATATTGATGCCGTATATCGAGTATACTTCATTAATAAAGAGTTCCAGAAATCCCCTTTAATACATTATTATAGACAAAATGATGTTCCTTAGTAGCCTATTATAGAGAAATGTCTACACTGTAAAGAAGCTACAGACTGCTGCCAGGCTGGCAAAGGACGCTCCAGGAAACTCACATTTCCCCAGGCTGGCATTCTATTTTTGGACTACCCTTGCTTCTTCCAATATACTGTATCAGAGACTTGCTGCTTATTTTGTTCTTCCCTCCTCTTTTCATTTATAGATTCACTTCAGGAAGTTATTTTTGGCAATATGAAGACATTTATTGTGAAAGAATAGAAGACATTTACTTAATCTTTACCACAGAACCAATCTCTAAAAAGACTGTTGGACAAATCACATTATGTCTGCCTTTTGACCACTTTGTAAAGGTAAAAATTATGACGAAAGATTTATCAGATATACAACATGCCACTTAAAGGGGTTGTCTGAGTTCAGAGCTGAACCCGGACATACCCTTAATTTCAGCCAGGCAGCCCGCCTGATGTTAGCGTCGGAGCATCCTATGCTCCGATGCCCTCCTTTGCCCTGCGCTATTTAGCGCAGGGCAAAAGCATTTAGCCCGGTTCCTGTGACTAGAGATGAGCGAATCATTCAAAAAATTATTTGCCGAACATTCGCCGAACTTTTCCTAAAATTCGTATATTCGACAAATAGATTCGTTGTATTTGCGTACAAAATATACGTTATTATGTGCTATTAGCGAACATTCGCTCACTAATAACGAACGTTCATTTACAAAATGTACGCAACTTCTTAGAAGACGTACGCATGAGCGTACAAATAGCTAACGAATCTCAGCGTACTATTGTCTAAGCAATTACGTAATACGCAGGCACGTACGAGGAGAGGCCGCGGCGTGCACTCCTCAGAGGCAGAGCGAATATTCGAGACATATATATGGTAAAGTGCAAGTACATTATTATAAGTATAATATAAAAATTTTAAATATCACCTACCTAGTATGCTCACGGACACGTTTAAGTCTCTTTTCTTCTGACACTTGTCATAGAACTGGAGCAGAGTCCCAAACTCAGTCGCAATTTGTAATCCACATATGTAAAATTGTAATCCAAATGGGTAAAAAAAAAGCAGCAAAGGTTCCTTAAAAAACCCTCTTTCAAGGGGCTCCCCAAATAACCTGAAAAGGGGGAAAAAGGGATGAGGTGCACGAATGCGCAACTTAATTTCCTGAATTGCCTCGTCATCATCCCGCGCTGGCGAAAGGGGCGGAACTACCAGGGAGGAGTCTGCATCGCTGAATTAAATTCGTACGCAACAGCATATAGAGTAACTACCAGGGAAAAGTCTGCATCACTGAATTGAATTCTACGCGTCAGCGTATAGAGTAACTAAATTATACGTAGAATAGCGTATAATTTATAGGACACACTACGTAGCGAATGCGTACAAAAGCGAAGCGAATCACCTAATATTCGGATTCGCTTTGCAGCTGAAAAATCCCAAGATTCAATACGAATCTACGAAGCGGCGAATAGATTCGCTCATCTCTACCTGTGACGAATCGGGCTCTGCCAGGCGGAGGCTAGGGCAGCGCTAAAGCCTGCCCATTACAGCCGGTGACGACACCGAACACACTGCCGGGCAGAAGCTTCCGCCCGGCAGTGTGTTATGTAAACAGAAGAGCCCTTGCCCTGCACGATCCAGCGCAGGGCAAGGAAGGGCATCGGGTGGGCTGCCTGGGTGAAATTAAGAGTATGTCCGGGTTTAGCTCTGAACCTGGACAACCCCTTTAAAGGGAATCTGTCAGCAGTTTTCTGCTGCTAGGTTCTAACAGCTTCAGTGCATGCCATCAAGTCCTGATATTTATGAGCTCCTGGCTCTCCCCATCCACCTGCCCTCTGATTGACAGGTTTTTTTTTCCATATGAATCTGCAGCCGGCAGGTTGGGAGAGCCATGGGCTCATGAATATCAGGACTCATCATTAAGAGCTGGAACTGTTCAATACAAGATTTTAACAAAACGTCTGAATCAATTAAGGAAGGTGACCCAGCATTTTGCTCAGGAGACCTGTCAATAGTTTATGTTGCCCTTAGGTTAGGACACCATAAAACTGGTGACAGATTCCCTTTAACATGGCTGCGAAAATTTTCCTGTGTGATATCTTCTTCTGCTACAAATGATGTCCTGCTGTCTACATCATGTTAACCAGGATACATCACTTCCAGTCTTGGTGACTACGAGTCATCTCTTGACAGACTTGTCAGGGTCAAAGCCAATAGTACAAATATCAAACTGAGAGAGAACGGGGCTGGGGTGCCCCATCACTAAGCCAGGAGTGGCTATGATGTTGGTTCAGTATTGATCTGTGCTGGTCTGCAAACTAGGCTTGACTTCTACCCTTTCATAGAATGGTTATGTACATTTGCCATTCCACATGTTGGTTCCTACCAGTTCCTTCTTCATATTCATGCTCCCAGCTGAGCTACTTGCATGGAGTCTGTCCAGAAGTCCACATAGGCTGTACCAATGCCTAGTATGAAGCCACATGGCCTGTACAGGATCAAATGGATGATGTACATACATCCAAAATCCCATGAAGAATGCAATAGGTGGGTTTTTGTGGGATTTTCGCAAAATCTTACAGGAAAAGACCACTATGGGAGCATACTTATGGCTCCATCCAAAATGGTGACTTAATTCAGTCATGTGCATGAGCTCTAAAAGTGTAATATAGGGCTCCTTAGATATGCCCACATTCAGACAAAAGTATAAAGATCTGTGGACACCATGACTATGATTCTAAAATTGTTGTGCATCTGTTAAAAGGTCCATGACCATCAATAGTAAGGAATATCATTGATACTGGACACAATGCCAGACAAATTAGAGTTCAAACTACAGGACATGTCAACCCTTATCTTACATAGGCGTCGACAATGTTAAAAAAAAAAAACATTATTTTACGAACATTGGCGATTTACTAAACCTGCAGATGGTGTAAACTTACACTGGCTGTCTAGACCTGCACCAGATTTATTTTACAGGGACTCAGGCTAGATGATAAATTTGGTTCAGGGATAGACACTTTTCTCTGACTCTGAATTTTATGTAAAAAATGAAGACACAATTTTGGCACAAATTGTCACATCTTAGACTACACCTTTTCTTAGAAGCTCCACCCCTTTCATCTAAGCCCTGCCCCTTTTCAAGTGAGTCAGAAAAAGTATAGAAACCCTAAACCCTAGTTGTACTAAAATTGTGCCAATTTGCATGACTATTAGACAGATTCTAGGCACAGTAACATTAGTAAATCTGGACCACTTTGGCATCACTTATGATTTTGAGCTACATTTATTTCTTTTTATGATTATTTTTTCACTTTCAGGATTTGTCTTCCCATTATTTTCCAGCGCATATTCTCCAGGGCCATGTACATGATACTTGACACAATTGTAATATTTCCGCATATTCGTTATTGAAACGGTTACTTTGTTGCTGTGAAGATATTTGCAGCCTTCCTCTGTATAATGTAGGTCATATGTGTTCCTATGATTAAGTGATTATGCAAATTTTCGGTTTAGACTTTTAACCTTTGAACACATGACGTTCCATCATTTATATTCTGAGCTGTTACTTTTGTACGCTGCTTAAGAAAGGACCTTCATGATTAGAAGGCTTGCAGCTATGTGATATTTAATGGTTGGCTTGCAGTTACGTAATATCTGCCCTCATTAAAGAAGAAGCATTATAAAGAGCTGAGTGCTATGGAGCTGTTCTTCTCCCTCCACTTATTGGGACAGTATGGACCTGCGCTGCCAAGGGCAGTGGAAAAATTGTTGGAAGATATCCAGCAGAAAAAATAATGTAAACCATAGTTTTACATCAATTTGTAGCTTAGTTGAAGTAAAACTAGTTCAATATTGAAGAACATCTCCTATGCCATCTGTGTTGGCATGCAAACGATAATATCACAAACAAGTCCTAGAACAAAGTGACTGATTTGATTTCAACACATTTATACATTCATTTTACACACAGATATAGCAGTGCTGAATCTATCACTCAAGTCAACTCCGGTACATGTGCTTGTAACCTACATAATGTACAAGGGAAAAAACAAAATTCCTGTTAGAGCGCCACCTGCAGGAACTAGACTAAGGCCTTTTTGACACGGTCAGTGTTTGATCAGTGATTTCTATCAGTGATTGTTAGCCAAATCAAGGTGCGGGTCAAAAACACAGAACAGATACAAATCTTTATATCATACCTTATCTTTATGTAGTTTCATATTCTGGTTTTGGTTCACAATCACTGATGTAAATCACTGACCAAACACATGGTCAATAAGGCCATGTTACTACCATGTGACGTCCATATTGCAGATATATCCCATACCTGCAAACCACTAGCTATGTGCACCATCTACAAGATGAGGCCAAAGATAGGACATGTCCTAACTTTTGCGGTGCTGTGGCATCAACCTGAAAGCACACAGAAGGCCACATACATCAATTTATAGTAATTTAATACATTCCTCCCCCTTCACTTTCCCCTTCCCATAGACCAGAAGTGACGTGTTGAACTATAATTTAAACATAGCATAGCCAATATCATCCACAAAATATCATTTACTAAACTTTTATTTCCTACACTCACACCAGATAGTGAGGAGAACCTGTGCTGGAGCTCTCTGTGGATATTGAACTGGGTTTCTATTATACTCCTGAAAACACCTCTGCTCTGCAACAAGCACTCTGCTTGTCTTTTATATTTTTTTTTGCTGCTGTAATCTACATATGTAAGCAGAGGCTGCTGAAGGACCTGTGGTCATATGACCAGATAAGGCTACGTTTGCTCTACAGCCTTCTAGCAGGCTCTTCTAGCATAGAATGCTGGGAATCAGCTGTAAAAAAAACTGCTGCATGCAGAGGTTTACGTGCGGACGATTCTCTGTATATTTGCGATGTTGTGGCTGGATCTCTGCCACATCCCATTATAGTTAATGGGGCCAGTGAGCACTCTGATAGCATCCGATATCGCCGGATCTGGAGAACTATAGCAAAAGCTGTGCCACAGATATGTGAAACTAGCCTAAGGAAACTCCTCAATGTCCTGTTCAGGGACATGTGGGTGTGTGTTCCTGAGAAAGACACAGAGTGACAGCTCTTGGGATGAAACTTAAGATTTTGTGCACACGCGCCATTCTGGACACGAATGCGGTCAATAGCTGTTAATCTAAAGTAATGGGGGGCATAATGAAAAGCATTGTGATGAAAAAGTTAATTTTTCTCTGCAACGATACCACCAGGGTTGCCAACCAGAATTCTTCATTTTTCTGGACAACTTATCCCAAAATCACAAACAGCCAACATTTTTTACGGACAAATAAAAAGACCATGATGAATGATAAAAATTATAAGTAATGCAGGTCTATAGCGCAATATACAGTACTGATAAGAACTCATCACCAGCATTTACTGTGAGCTGTAAAATGATGATAATTTTCACCAAAACAATCTAGTCATGTAACACCAGCCTCAAAAAAATCACACATCTATTTGTTTTCATGGACACAGGAAAAGTCACCTATTTTTACAGACTGTCCAGAAATTTCTGAATTGTTGGTAACCCTGGATACCACAGATCAGGTATCATTTTTATCAGCATCATCAACCCTACTAGGCTATATGCCTGGTAGGGTATGGTTGATCTGGGAAACAGAGCAGCTTTAAAGAGGACCTGTCACCTCTCCTGAGATGTCTGTTTTAACTACCATATTTTTCGTCCCATAAGACACATTTTTTTCCCCCAAAAGTGGGGGTAAATGTATCTGCATCTTATGGGGTGAATGCTAAAGAGCGCTTCCATTAGGGAAGCGCTCATTGGCACCGAAGGACCAGGAAGTGGTGAAGGCTCTGTACTCACCGCTTCCTGGTCCTCTGCTGTCGTCTGCGCTGTGGCTGCACACGTGAGGGCACTCTGTGACCTCACGCTGTGCGCACCAGTTCACAACACAGCCAACAGCAGGAGGAAGACAGAGTGCGGGCAGAGAGAAGTGTTGTCATCCAGGAGCAGGAGAGGTAAGTGGTTTATTTATTTTTTTAGTGATGATCGAGCACCACGATGCTCGGGTGCTCTGGCCGAACACTAGTTGGTGCTCGAGTGCTCGGCCGAGCACCCAAGTACAATGGAAGTCAAAGGGAGAAGACCAGGCACCCCCTGCTCTGCACCCGAGCACAATGGAAGTCAATGGAAGAAGACCGGGCACCCCCTGCTCTGCAGAGGGGAGGCTGTCTGGACGATAGGGAAACGTGAGAAAATGGTGGAAACACCACTGAAATGGTTAGGGAACAGCATGGGGAGGATGTCTGGATGTATCTTGGACACAGAAGTCGCTGCTATTAACGATGATGTCCGACTGTCTCAGACAGCCCAGCGTCTCACCAGCACGTGTGTGACACTACACAGCCGACACGCCTCACCAGCGCTACATTTAGCCTGAGGAAGGGCAAACTATTGGCCCAAAACGTTGCTACCATATGCTCGGCTGAAAATAAATATATACACCTGCATTTACAAACTGGAGTGCTGTCTCTTTATATTCCCTCACTGTCTTACACCAGCATGTGTCCCGTAACATAACCCGTGCCCTGACCAATGCAGTTACTGGGAAGGTCCACTTAACGACTGACCCATGGACAAGTGCTTCTGGCCAGGGACACTACATTTCCCTGACGGCACACTTGGTGAACGTTGTGGAGGCTGGGAGCGAGTCGTACCCTGGGATGGCACAAGTGCTACCGACACAAAGGATTGCGGGCCCTACTTCCATCAGGATTTCCGCCACCACCTACATTAGTGGCTGCAACCCTTCCTTCTCCTCCACCACTTCCATCTAGAAATTCTCATCTTGCAGCACCAGTCAGACTTCATTCAGTAGCTGGAAGCAGTTTAGCACAGCGGTGGGAAAGCGGCAACAGGCTGTGCTGAAACATATTTGCTTAGGTGACAAACAACACACCGCCACAGTGCTGTGGCAGGGTATAAGGGACTGGGCTGAGCTGTGGCTCTCGCCACTCAACCTACAACCAGGCGTGGTTGTGTCTGATAATGGCTGCAACTTGGTGGCGGCTTTGGAGCTCGGCAAGCTCACACACATAATGTCACACTCAGGTGTGAGGGGAAAACCACACAGAGCGTAGGAGGGAAAGAGGATTAGGCCTGGAAACTAAGAAAGGTAGATGGACAGGAAACCATGACTCTAATCCTGATTGACTACCAGTATAAACAGGCCTCAAATGTAGGCAAGTTCATACACAGGAACCTAAACCAAACGGACCCTATAGGACCCTGGAACTAATGACAGGAATGAATCTATCTGTTCCTCCAACAGGAAGGACGAACAGCAGTCTCCCTCAGGCCAAACAACTGCTTCAACTTAGTGGTTCAGTGGTTTCTCAAAAACTACACCAATTTGCCTGAGCTGCTGGTGAAGGTGCCCATTTCCGAAAGTCACCTACAGCTTCTGCCGGTCTGGCAACGCTGCAGCAGCGCTTACACTTGCCAGCTCACTGACTGCTGTGCGACCTGAGCACGCGCTGGAACTCTACCTGCTCACAATAAAGACGGACAGCGCTGCATGTGGAAAAAGGTTCTGATAAGCGGCCTAGTGTCACAACTAGGAGGGAAAAGTTTTGTAAAATGGTAAAGGAGTAACTAGCTGACAATGTCAACATCCTCAGCGATCCCTCTGTGCCTTATAATTATTGGGTGTCTAAGCTGGACATGTGGCACGAACTGGCGCTCTACGCCTTGGAGGTGCCTTATAATTATTGGGTGTCTAAGCTGGACATGTGGCACGAACTGGCGCTCTACGCCTTGGAGGTGCTGGCCTGCCCTGCCGCCAGCATTTTTTTCGGAGCGGTTATTTACTACTCTCAATAAAGATGAACAGTGCTGCATGTGGAAAAGTTTCTGATAAGCGGCCTAGTGTCACAACTAGGAGGGAAAAGTGTTGTAAGATGGTAAAGGAGTACCTAGCTGACAATGTCCACGTCCTCAGCGATCCCTCTGTGTCTTATAATTATTGGGTGTCTAAGTTGGACACATGGCACGAACTGGCGCTCTATGCCTTGGAGGTGCTGGCCTGCCCTGCCGCCAGCGTTTTTTCTGAGAGGTTATTTACTGCTCTCAATAAAGACGAACAGCGCTGCATGTGGAAAAGGTTCTGATAAGCGCCCTAGTGTCACAACTAGCAGGGAAAAGTTTTATAAAATGGTAAAGGATTACCTAGCTAACAATGTCAATGTCTTCAGCGATCCCTCTGTGCCTTATAAATATTGGGTGTCTAAGCTGGACACATGGCACGAACTGGCATTCTACGCCTTTGAGGTGCTGGACTGCCCTGCCACCAGCGTTTTTTTGGAGCGTTTATTTACAGTAGTGCTCTCAATAAAGACGAACAGCGCTGCATGTGATAAAGGTTCTGATAAGTGGCCTAGTGTCATAACTAGGCGTTTTTTTGGAGCTGTTATTTAGTGCCGCTGGGGGCATAATAACTGCTAAGCGCATCCGCCTGTCAACTGAAAATGCCAGGTTGACGCTAATCAAAATGAACGAGGCCTGGATTGCCCCTGACTTTGCTACCCCTCCAGAGGAAAGCGGCTGAACATAAAGGAATTATCTTATCGTGCGCGATTCCAATAAGGAATCCTCTTATCGTCTTCTTCCTCCAGCATATCAAACTGCTTATTAGGCTGCCCTCTCCTTTAAATATTTAGGAAGTTCACCAGCAGGCCCTCAGCCCTAATTTTTTAATCTAAAAAAATTAACCTCACTCTGATCCTCCTGATATGTTGTCCTAACAAGAACCTGTCTTGCGCCGCCCTCCAAACTGTGGCATGAAGCTAGGAGTTTTGGATGACTTTGTTTCTTGGGCTCTGCCAGTAGGCACAGTTTCACCACGCCCAGAGCCATCGCCTCTGCGTTCACCATCAGCAGCACGCCCACTTCCCTGTTCCTTTCTGCTCGCCTTGCACATATTATATAGTATATATGCAACTTTGTCACAAGTACAGTAGTGCAGATTTTTATTAAGTGTATGATCAGAAAAATTTCACCGAATGTCAAATATTTAGAATGCGCAAACGTTATAGAGCAGCCGCAAATGAGGAACAACGGCCTTAATTAACGGTAGAAAAAATAGCAACGGATGTCAGGTATATAAACTTTTGAAAGGTTCTAATACACACATGCACGTACACATAGTGTCAGGGCACATTTGCGTTCTTTTTGCCCCCCCAAAAAAAAATGCAGCCAGATATAACAATGGACTTTTTTGTCTTTTGAACAGAAATACTAGCCCTACCTAGCCAAATCCTATCTGCCCCTTTAACCTAACATCCACCCCCTAATTCCCACATCAAACCCCCCTCCACAATACTTATTATTTCTTTTGCTTTGGCAATGCTAAATGTTTTACTCAGACGTGCCAATAAAGCTGAATAGATAGATAGATAGATATGAAATGATAGATAGATAGATAGATAGATAGATAGATAGATAGATAGATAGATAGATTAAAAGTGTTTTAATGCATTGAACATTCTGTAACCCGTTCACATTTATATTTAGTTATTACATTAATAAATAACCATTAACATAATATACATGTTATGAATTATTGTTTTGCAGGTGAATGCATCACTGTATGTATAAATGAACTGTCACAGCTTTCAACCACTAATACTTCACACTTGTCGCAGCACTGTACATTAACAAATGAGACGTTCCATGGGGAGGATTGTCCGGGCAATTTGTTTCGTGTATATGAAATGAAGACTAGAGGGGTTCGGCTACCGTATATCAGGAGTAGGACCCATGTGATGTTCTGTTATGAAGGCCTCTTCATGGTCTCCACAACAATATCCAGCTATCATTGCATCTGAGACAAAAGCAGGACTCAGCAGTGAAGAGGATAGACCTCCATTCCAGCCTCCATTGTCGTTTTGCAGTGCACCAGGATAGCCTTTGAGAGTGGTGGTGTGGGGTCAATGGACATCTGTAGCTGGAAATCTAGCTCATAGCCCAGTGTCGTGCAAGCGCCCTTTCATGGTTTGTGTAGACACAGATTGCCACTGTAGACTTTGGATGTGATGTCCATATTCACTTGCAGTACAGAATGGATCATTACTCGCCAATCTTGTAATCAGGCAATCCATCTGTGCAGATGTTTGCCTCTGTGCACCTCTTGCTGTCATTCAAGTTCATCCACTGGACATGCAACATTGAACACTGCTGACATCGTGGCCTAGGTACATAGTAATAAACCACGGTCTCAAGTTCAAGCATTCTGTCCTCATTAGCTTGCAACAAGTGGAGATAACTGGCACGTCGACAAAAAGGAGGCATCGCACAATCATCCCATATGACTTGCTCATATTTTGAGGTTTCGAAAACTTTGCTTTCAATCTGGCTTTTTGCCTCTTTCGTGCCACAGATTGGAGCTAGATGCTTCAAAATTTGATCACCTGCGGACGACACCTGTTACTTCCTTGATTTGCATAAACTTACAGCTTGTCCCTCTCTCACATGCCACAGATTGGAGCTAGGTGCTTCGAAATTTGATCTTCTGCAGTCAACACTTGCTACTTCCTTGATTTACAGCTTGTCTTTCTTGGTGGTGTAGTTTCAATGTTGAGGAGTGTATGAAAGGGATATTCCCATCTGTACATTTATGGCAGATCCATAGGATATCGATAGGATATGCCATAGATGTTCAATAGGTGAAGAATAACACATCTCCTGGCAATCAGTGAAAAATGGATGAAGTCCTTCAGTGTGCTGTCAGTTTTCACTGACTGGTTGACTTGAATAGATCAGTCCTGCATGAAAAACGGATGAATATAGAACATGCTGCTTTTTTTTCCTGAACAGACAGATATTCAGTTAAAAACAATGCTCATGGGCATATAACTGTTGAAATGAATGGGTTAGTATTCAGTCTGGATGCTGTTCATTGTAAAAATGGACTGCATCCAGATGGACATATCGCTCATGTGAAATAAGTCTTGGCATCTCCTGGCTTATAGTCTCTGGACACACACTGATATTGTACCCTAAACATTAAAATTAATGCCATATAAAGTTCTTGTGCAGGGGTTCTCTGTTGTTAGTGTCTACCTCTGAATAAGCATTTGTGATATCACAAGTGTTTTAGTCAGGTAAGGCGCTGTGACATCACAAATGAGCTTCAGTCAGGTATGTTACTGCAACATCATATGTGGGTTTCTATCAGGTAAGCTATTGTGACATCAAAATTTAATTTTCATCAGGTTAGCGGCTGTGACGTCACAACTGCATTCCCGTAAACTAAGCTGCTGTGGTATCGCAGGAGGTTACAGTCGGTTAATCTACTTTGACATGTGTTTCTGTCAGGTGACTTCTGTGACATACAAGTGGGTTTTACTCAGGTAAGCTGAGCCATCATAACTGTATTTCTATAAGGTAAAGTGATGTGACCTCACAAGTAGGTTTCTGTCATGTGAGCTGTGGTCATATTCTGTGACATCACCATTATGTTAAAGTAAGGTAAAACACTGTGACGTTGTGATCTCTTTGGGTTGCAGTTGGCTGTAGTCAAGAACTGTGTGGCCATTTAGGCCACAACTGCCTTTTATTTATCTATTAAAGGCCACACTGTATAGTCAGTCTTCATGGTTAATGGCTGCATAGTATTGAAGTTGCCACATGGCCATTAACAAGTCGGGCTGTAGCAGACGGGCTATACAGTGTAGTCGTCATTACATAAATAAAAGGCAGCTGTGGCCTAATTGGCCATGCGATTCTCAAGCGCAGCCGGCTGTGACCCAAACGGTTCACAACTGTGCCATGTGGTCGTACCCTCATTGTCCTATATGTTCCAATAAGGACAATGAAAAATAAAAAATCAAATTAACAGAAACATTTTGTAACCTTATCGATTGTCTCTATGTTTGACAATAGCTTCAGAAGTTGTGCAGATAGTTTGAGCCTCAAGAGTTATGGCCCGGATCTCAGGCGCATCCTTTTTATTTATGACAAATTTATGTTCCTTACCTCTTTTTATGCCTTTTTTTGTTATTCCCTAAGAGGCTAGTTCTGTGTCACTTATCGGAAGCAGCTAGAAATTTACAGATTTAACAGAATGTCCGTCTAGGCCTGCCCTGGAACCTACAGCATTGTCAGCAGGCAAATCATCCAATTGGTGGATAATGGTGATGTTTAAAAGTGTTGATTAAAAAATAAAATAATTCATAAAGTGTGCATCTCTCTGTAGACATAACATAAAATATATGAGCTGTAGTATACATGAAGGAGAAAATAACCTTAGCGTGTCTTACACGGCAGATTTTCATGGAACGTCTGCACCATAGGTAAAGCACATGCAGGTGATTGCCATTTTTTACACCTCATTCACTTGTATACAACAAAAATGCATGAAAATGTTAAAGGGTTTCCCATATTCTAAAGTGATGGCATACCACTTTCTGATCTGTGGACGAATGGGGACCCGCAATTCTGAGAACGAAAGAGGCACAGCAGTGCTGCAGGCTACCAATACTCCAGAGAACTGCAGCATGGCCCATGGTTACATTTGGTCTAGCAGATATTGCTACAGTGTCTGATGTCAGATTGTCACTAAATGTCACTCGTTTGTGTAATGCATGGTGGACATGTCATCACCGTGTTCAGTCATTGGCTGCAGCAGCCATGTAACCTGCATCAAAAAGGAAGTTGACACATGGATACCAGAGGGAGGCAGCAAACCATGGAGACATACAACTCCTTTAAGCCATATTTATCAACTTTGACTTTTTAAAAAGTTGCAAAAATTTATTGCAGTCTTACACTAGTACAGCGGCAGTGGAATAACACTTAAAGAAGCACCAAATTTATCAAACATAATGAGACATTTGACAACTGTGGCACAAATTAATGTAATGCAGACTCTTGCAAAACTGACTTCAAAAAATCCCCTAATGATAAATCCCCCGCCAAATTCTCAATTTTCAACTTTTTGTAATTTAGACTTACAGTAACTGAGACTTTGAAAAAAGTTGCCAAAAAATGCAGTCCTACTACAGTAGGAGGGGAGGGTATGTGACACAAAAACTCGCTTCAAAAATTATTTGTGATCTTACAAATGATCTGTAATTCATACTTGTGATCTACTATGAAAGCTACAGTATGATAAGGGCCTTGGAATAATCAGAGATCTTCATTCCACTTCATCAAAGACTGACCCCGTTCTGTTCTCAAACTGCCCATGCCAACACTTTTACAAATTATCTTAATTTTTCTCAAAATGACTTATTTGAGCCTGGTATAACATTAAAATATGTACAATATGAGTACATTTTGATGCTAAACCAGAGATTGGAGCAATAACCAAAGTAACTACCATGTGTCGCAAGTAGAGATGTCGAGCATGCTCGGCCGAGCATAATCGGGAGCAATTTTCGAGTAGTAGCTTACGCATTTTATAATCTGTACGCTAATGCATATGCATCTTCTAATCTGTACACTAATGCGTACGCATCTTATAAATTTGTACGCTAATGCGTACAAATTACAAGATGCGTACGCATTAGCGTACAGATTAGAAGATGCGTACGCTACTACTCGAAAATTGCTCCCGAGCATGCTCGCTCATCTCTAGTCGCAAGTCTTGGTCATGCTCTTCCAACTAATGTCAGACATTTCTAGCCATGTCACATGGTACATTGTCTTACTGGAAGATCTCATTCCCCCAGAGAAGACAACCAGCATATATGGGTGTACGTGATCTGCAAGGGATGGAGTGAGCCCAGAGAATGCCATGAAAACATTCTTCAGACTATAAAGCTGCTACTACTAGCTTGTGTTCTTCCAGAAATGGTTGCAGGGTGTTTGTTTTCTGATGTCTCTCACCTTACACACCAACATCCACCCGTTCGATAAAGCAGAAAGCGTGACTAATCTGAGGAGGCAACCTTTTGCCAATCAGCAAATATCCAACTCTGGTACTGGTAAATGGAAGCCTTTTTTGCTGATGCAACTTTTTTAGTGAAGGTGCAGTGACCATCTGCTTCTGAGCTCATATATAGTAGGGTTCACTGAACTATTGTTTTAGACATACCACTAGTAGCCCCCTAGATCATTTTGACTGTGAGCTGCTCCACTGTAGCATGTCTTTCCGCACCCATGCATCTTCGTACTTATGTTCACCTCTCACACCATCAGCAGATAATGGCGCCATTTGTCCTCTCATGATAAACTTTCACCACAGCAGCAAATGAACATTTCACAAACTGCACAGTTTCAGAAATACTGCCACCCTTTGCCCAAAAGCCAATAATCATCCCTTTTTGAAACTCTGATATATTGCCCCTTTTACCCATGGCAGCAACAAGGGATATGTGTGCAGACAGTCTATCACACATCTTATATACCCACCAAGCCAGCCCACTACATGTGACTTCCTTCATAAACTAAGAGCTACTGATGTCAAAAGTAGGTGGTGGTCATAATAATGTGATTCAACGGTGTAATCACTTCTATCAAAACTGCCTCCCTAGCTGCGCCTCACCGGCAATTGGGGGTCACCTCCCAGTTTGAGAAGCATTGGTCTAAATGTTATATGCACTGTCTTTAGAAATGTCCAAATAACATATAACTATTTACGTATAAATAGGGTGTTATATAAACATAAATCTAATTGTCTTTTGAAGAGAGGTGGGAGAAAGCACAATGATGGAACTGCACAGAATTTTATTACACAAAAGGTTGTGCTCAACCAGATACAGAATGTATAATTCTACCTCAACAAAGCTATAATGTGAATGACACTGCCATGTCCTAATATCATTATTTCCTCAAAGTGTATGGATGACACCCTTTATGATTGTTATAAATTAAGATGGCTTAGTCAATTGAAACGCATCATTTGTTTTCACCACCGTTACCTGTGACATGTTCATATTCTAAATAAAGAAGGAGATTTTAACCCTTAGACTCCCAGCGCCGTACATGTATGGCGGAAAAATCACTGCCGCAAGTCCCAGCGCCGTACATGTACTCTGATCAGACGGGCGCAGGAGCGGCGGGGGTCCGGCTGTGCCCAGGTGCCGGACCCCTGCTGAATGCGCCAGCATCGGTGAAAACACAGATGCCGGCGCATTAACCCTTCATGTGCCGCAGTCAGCGCTGACCGCGGCACATGTGGTGTGCGGGAGTAAATGAATTCAGGATGGCGAGCAGGGGGGCATTCGGGTCCCCGCGCTGCTGTGATGCGGACCCGATGGCGCGGATAGCAGCCCGATGCCTTCCTTAGGCATTGTGGCTGCTATCCCTGCGTGCCTGTGCGATCCAGCCCCCTGGATCGCACAGGAAGCAGGCTGTAAGTGTATTACACTGAGTAATACACTTACAGCCAATGCATTACAATACAAAAGTATTGTGATGCATTGTAAAGGGGATCAGACCCCCAAAAGTTAAATAAAGTGAAAAAAAGTTAAAAAATAAAGTTTCCTAAAAAAAATAATAATAAAAGTTTCAAGTAAAAAAAAAAGCCATTTTTTTTTAAAAAAAAGTTTTAAAAAATTGTAAAAAAAAGGTAAAAAAAGAAAGATAAACATATTAGGTATTGCTGCGTCCGTATCGACCGGCTCTATAAAAATATCACGTCATCCACCCCGCCAGGTGAACGCAGTAGAAAAAAAAAAAAACGTGCCAAAACAGACATTTTTTGGTCACCTTCTCTAACAAAAAGTGTAATAGCAGGCGATCAAAAAGGCGTATTTGTCCCAAAATGGTACCAATCAAATCGTCATCTTGTCCCGCAAAAATGATACCCTACCTGAGACAATCGCCCAAAAAATAAAAAAAATATGGCTCTCTGAAAATGGCAACACAAAAAAAAGATTTTATTCTGTTCAAAAATAAATCTAATGTGTAAAACTTTCCATAAATAAAAAAGTTACACATATTGGGTACCGCCGCGTCCGTAACAACCTGCTCTATAAAAATATTACATGAGATGGCCCCCCAGGCGAATGCTGCAAAAAAAAAAAGTGCCAAAACAGACATTTTTTGGTCACCTTCCCTTACAAAAAGTGTAATAGCAGGCGATCAAAAAGGCGTATTTATCCCAAAATGGTACCAATCAAACCGTCATCTTGTCCCGCAAAAATGATACCCTACCTGAGACAATCACCAAAAAAATAAAAGAAATATGGCTCTCTGAAAATGGCAACAAAAAAAAAATATTTTATTCTGTTCAAAAATAAATCTAATGTGTAAAACTTTCCAAAAATAAAAAAGTTACACATATTGGGTACCGCCGCATCCGTAACAACCTGCTCTATAAAAATATTGCATGAGATGGCCCCCCAGGCGAATGCTGCAAAAAAAAAAAAAACATGCCAAAACATTTTTTGGTCACCTTCCCTTACAAAAAGTGTAATATTCAGAATATACAATATTCTGTTCAAAAATAAATCTAATGTGTAAAACTTTCCAAAAATAAAAAAGTTAGACATATTGGGTATCACCGTGTCCATAACAACCTGCTCTATAAAAATATTACATGAGATGGCCCCCCAGGCGAATGCTGTAAAAATTTTTTTAAAAAAACTATGCCATAACAGCCATTTTTTTTTCACCTTGCCTCACAAAAAGTGTAATACTACACGATCAAAAAGGCGTATGTACCCCAAAATGGTACCAATCAAACCGTCATCTCGTCCCGCAATAAATGAGCCCCCACATAAGACAATAACTCAAAAAAATAAAAATCAATGGCTCCCGCAAACAAATCCATCAAAATCTGTGTTGTAAAATTCATATGGCGCTCCTTCTGTTCATGAGTCCTGCCATGTGCCCCCACAGCAGTTTACCACCATATATGGGGTGTTGCCGTATTCAGGAGAAAATGGGTAACAAATTATGGGGTGCTTTTCTCCTGTTACCCCTTGTGAAAATGAAAAATTTGGGGCTAAAGCAACATTTTATTGGAAAAAATGAAACTTTTCATTTTCACAGCCAAGTGTTTCCAAATTCCGTAAAACGCTTAGGGGGTCAAAGTGGCCAGTACCCCCCTTAATATATTCTTTAAAGGGTGTAGTTTCCAAAATGGGGTCACTTTTTGAGGGTTTCCACTGTAGGGGTACGTCAGGGTCTCTCAATAACAAAATGGTGCCTAAAAACCATTCTAGCAAAATTTGCCTCCAAAATCCGTATGGCGCTCCTTTTCTTCTGATCACTGCCACAAACCCATAGAGACGTTTACCACCACATATGGGGTATTTCTGTAAACTGCAGAATCAGAGTAATGTATATTGAGGTTTAGTTTGCTGTTAACCCTTGCTGTTTTGCAAGAAAAAAATTATTAACATGAATAATCTACCAAAAAAGTGAAATTTTGAAATTTCACCTCCATTTTCCATTAATTCTTGTGGAACACCTCAAGGGTTAACAAAGTTTGTAACAGCAGTTTTTTATAATTTGAGGGGTGTAGTTTCTAAAATGGGGTCATTTATGGGTGGTTTCCATTACATAAGCCACTCAAAATCACTTTATATCTGAATTGGTGCTTAAAAAAATGGTTTTGGAAATTATGTTGAAAATAGCCCTCTAACGTCCCAAAAAAGTAAAATGACATTTATAAAATGATACCAACATAAAGTATACATATGGGGAATGTAAAATAATAACTATTTTTGGAGGTATTACTATGTATTTTGAAAGTAGATAAATTGAAATTTTGAAATTTGCAATTTTTTCCAAATTTTTGCTAAATTTGGTATTTTTTTTATAAATAAAAATGAAATATTTTGCCACATATTTACTACTATCGTGAAGCACAATATGTGACGAGAAAACAATCTTAGAATGGCCTGGATAAGTAAAAGCGTTCCAAAGTTATTACCACATAAAGTAACACATGTCAGATTTGCAAAAAACGGCCTGGGATTTGAGGTGAAAAGTGGCCCGGTACTGAGAGGGTTAATTTTCATTCTGGTGGAGCTGGATTGCTTTCTGTTTTGGTTCAATTGCTATCTCTTGCCAGCTGTCTGTAAAATTTATCTCATTGTTCTCCAAATGTGGTGCCATTCCACGCCTTTACCCAAATTTTATTTATAAGGCAGCAGTACTTCTGGCATGCTGTTTGCTAAAATTGTCAAATTTTCTAAACGACTGTGGCCTTTTATTGGAACATACTCTTTTCCCTGACCCCATGGATTTTTGAGTAGGCAGATTCGGAAAGTGGCCTGAACTGGCCCCTTTTGCTATCACTGGATTGTCTTGTCCAACCTTCAGCATACGGTCAAAGGAGGTTTTCTGAACACCAGATGGTGTTTTTACACCCAAGCGGGCAAAATTGTCCTCCGAAAGTGTGAAAAACATCACTTATGTCAAAATGAATGAGGCATGGATCCATAATGATTTTCACACATCTCTGGTTGCGGCCGATGAATCTTCCGTTGCTGATGGTGACTATTTATCTCCGGCCCTATCACACCACTGCCGCTGTCTGCCTGCCAACCATCATGTTCCATACTGTATGGCTGCTGTTGCTGCTGCTGCCACCGCTGCAGCGGCTACTCCCCCTACTGCCACCAACATTACCACATTACAGCCTCCACTACTACCACTACTATCCCTGCACAGCTGCACACAGATTGACTGCCTTGTCTGTTCTGTGCTGTGCTGCTACTATTCCTGCCACATGCTACTATTATACTTACTCACCTTACCTTTCCACATTCACGTTGTACTGCTGCTCCCAAATAAATTACAGCATTTTTCCAAGCTTGTTCAGAACAAGCTATTGTTTCTTTTGACATTAACATGTGTGTGTACAGGCATCTGCCTCTGTTAAAGAATGATTTTTGGATGCTTGTTCAGAAAAAGTACTTCTTACGACACTACTGTGTTTGTGTATAAACATGGGCAAGCATCTGGTCGTGGACATGATTGCTCTATTGCTTATTGAGAACAAGACACTGTTTTTTTCCAATGTGTCTGTTAAACTTTTTAACGAATAATTATGTACATGTATGTCATTATGCTTAAGAACATTTATGGAGCAGGCTGGCATGCTCAGCAAGCTCATATGTGTCGAATGCTCGCTTTATAATACAGCACACACCCAGGCACAATGACCAGGATCTGTGATGATGCCAAACCTGGTCACTTAACCCCTCAGATTCCATGGTCAATAGCGATTGTGGCATATATGGGGTTAGGCAGAGGGAGGGACTCCCCTCAATTAGTGTGTTTTTAAATAAACACCCTCAACTATGCATTTACTCATAGCTATATACTTGTATGTCAGTGTCACTCAAAAAATTTGAAAAA
This sequence comes from Rhinella marina, assembly GCA_900303285.1. Taxonomy (NCBI): domain Eukaryota; kingdom Metazoa; phylum Chordata; class Amphibia; order Anura; family Bufonidae; genus Rhinella; species Rhinella marina. Next base: position 41,269 of record ONZH01016640.1, read on the forward strand.
ATAAAATAGGAAAGATGGAAATAAGAGAGAAACAATATGAGTCCTAGGAGGCTAATTAGAACACTTTTGATTGAGGTAGAATCAATTCGGACCCAAATGATATTTTTGGGACGATTTGGCAATTCGGACCCAAATTTCAAGCAATTTGCTTATCTCTGATTACCTGTCAAATAGGAGGCACACATGGTAAAATATGGACCTATAGAAAAATGTACAGCTATGCAGAAGGTTCTGCTTTTCTCCCTAGGGTACTGATTTTATTTTAGGAGATATAGCAAAAAGGAAGACATTAAAATGGACGTCTGTTTATCTCTGAACCCCATTTTGTTATATATGATCTACATAGGTTGACAATTCTGAACTGATCATAGTAACAGTCAGAACTTCATTTTTTTCTCATACAGAGGACCAAATCTGCTGCATAGACACCAGAATTGTGACAAGAAAAAAAAATCACATATTTTGGTGCATACCTGTTTTGTCCAATATTTTAGCACTGTGTTTATATATACACAGACTCTTTGTATTTTATAATATGGTTAACCAGGTTTGCAAAAAAAAAAAAAACCTGTAACATCATATGCAAAACAAACAATGATAATTACTCCATTTCCCAAATCATCTCTAGAAGCATTTAGACACGTTTAGATTTGTGCCAAGGTCTGAAACTAACATTTTTTTCACCCTAGCATGCCTTCTCTTTTATTGTCATTGGTTACTGATCTGGTAATTTAACTTGTACACTCAATGTGAGAAATCCTTTGCGTGGTGGTGACTCATTCTGTGCAGGTGGATCTTGATGTTAATATGCCCAGACTAACCACAACAATTGGGAAGATAGAGTCATTACAAGTGACTAGTTCATACACTGCATAGATGTAAAATACTAGAATTTTTTGCATGCAATATTTCTGCTACTGATAACCCTGTTCTGATGGATATGTTAGGCAGTGCTACAGTTATCATTCAGACCAAAGCCAGTGAACTTAAAAACTACTGCTACAGTAGCTTTCCAAAACCTCTCCGGGTTGAATGAAACAAAGGCTACCCCTAGGTATTCACCAGAGCTGGGAGGCGGGATGGACTTGGCTGCTAGGGACCCTGGATATGTCTGCAGAGCTTGAAAAGATTACTGGTGCAGGCACACTAGAGAGAGACAAGAACCATGAATGCAGTACACAATACATTAACCCTTTCAGTACCGGAGGTTTTTTCGGTCATGCATTTTCGTTTTGCGCTCCCTGCCTTCAAACAGCCATAACTCTTTTATTTTTCTGTTCACATAGCTGTATGAGGGCTTTTTTTTTGCGGGACAAGTTGTACTTTCCAACGCCACCATTTAATATTGCATATGGTTTAGTGGGAAGCGGGAAAAAAATTCCAAATCAGGTGAAATTGCAAAAAAAACGCTATTCCGCTACAGTTCTACGGGTTTCTTATTTACAGCGTTCGATGTGCATTAAAACTGACCCGTTATTTTCATTCTACTGGTCAGTACGAATCCGGCAATACCTAATATGTATAGTTTTTCCTGCGTTTTGATAGTGAAAAAAAATTAGAAAGTTGCCCCTTTTTTTTTTTTTTTTTTTCCTTGTCATATCTTGACCCCTATAACTTTTTGGTATTTATGTGTACAGAGCTGTATGGGGGCTCATTTTTTGCGGGACAATCTGAAGATTTTATTAATACCATTCTGGGGTGTGTATGACTTTTTGATGACTTTTTATTTAATTTTTTTTAGAAAAAAAAAGCGACAAAAAACGGCAAATCGCCATTTGGACGCTTTTGTCCGCCACACAATTCGCCGTATTGGATTTTTTTTTTTATATTTTAAAAGTACGGGCATTTTCGGTCACGGTGATACCCATGATGTCTATATTTAGTGTTATTTAGGTATTTATTTTTTACTTATACGGAAAGGGGGGTGATTTGAACTTTTATATCTTTTTTATTTTTTATATATTTTTTAACATTTTGTTTTTATTTTTTTTTACTATTTGAATGCTCAAATATGAGCTTATATATTGTGGCTTTTTAATTTTCTTTATGAGCAATCATGGATTTACTAGAGGCAGTTAAATCCATGAATTGCTCATTTCTTATCCTGGCCTGCCATCTAGTGGCCAGAATAAGAATTGCACTTTGAAAACTGTAATCCTCACCAGCGAGGATTACAGTTTTCATATGGTGTACAGACACCCCGATTGGCCACACGGGGTGTCTGTACACCACCCGGAAGCGAACGCTTCCGGGTTTAGACGCAACTAGATGCCGTGATCACGTGTGATCACGGCATCTAGTCACCCCGGAAGACGCCGCCGATACAGTAGGTAGCGGCAAGTCTCTGCTGTTAGAAACAGCAGAGACTTGCCGGCCATGACGCCCGCCGCACCCGCGAGCGGGCGCCATGTGCCCGCATCGTACCAGCGCCGTACATGTACGGCGCTGGTACTGTAAGGGTTAAATCCAGAAACTAGTCAGTGTTACCAAGAGAGCAGATGTAAACAGAAACAAAAGCCACAAGAATAATCCAAAAAAACAAGCCAGATGTAAAAAACGAGAGGAGTCTGTATTAAGTCACACAGTATGGAGCCTAGAGAAGACAAACTGAATCACAGGCAATGATGATAGGGAACAGCTGACTTAAATCCCCCGCTAGCTCTAGGATTGGACACAGAGACAGAAATCTGATTGGCTTGTTTTATAGTTATATGGACATGTCCAGCAGCCAGGGCTTGTCTGGTCAGCATGGCAACCCTCCCAGTACAGTCCAGCATAATGATGTGAGGTGAACTTCTGACGGATAACACTGAATATGTAAAAAGTCTGACTGGCTGTTTTCTAAAAAAACAAATCAATAGTCAACATGAAAACTCAGGGATAATAACTAGAGATGAGCGAACCTGTTCGTCACAGTTCGTTAGCCGCACAGATATTAGGGTACTTGGCAGTACTCGAAACTCCTCCCTGCATGTTTAGAGCCACTTTCTTAGCCAATAAACATGCAGGGAAGGCTGTGGGACCTCCTGCCATGACCTACTACCTTTTCTATGTGTCTAGGAGTGATTGGCTGCCTGCATCAGGTGACCCGCTATTATATAAGTGGGGATCTCGGGGGCTTAGATCACACACCTTGTGGTTTTAGGAGAGGGAAAGAGTGTGCGTGATAGTGATAGGGATAGCGATAGCGTAGGAGATAGGAGGTAGTAGTGTGTATTAGGCAGGGAACTGCATTTGTGACCCAAAAGTCTTTTTAAAGACTACACTTCAGCTACAGAAGTGCGATTCAGATTTCTGCAAGCAGCACAGCAGATATATACTGCAGTCTGTAGAGTCACTGTCTGACCCTACAGATACATAATACCCTACAGTGTTGCTTGCTGTAATCCGTGCTATATATCATACAGTAGGTGCTCTCACAGTGTCATATAGTGTGTGATACTGTAAGGCATCTATTTTAATAAAGCTGATACGTACATTAGTATAGTGTGTATACTGTGGGGGGTATTGTGCGTGCATAATAGCATTTTGTGCACACATGTGCAAGCTCATTTCATACATCCTATACATATATAGACGTATATATATACAGATATATATATATATATATATATATATACAGTACAGACCACAAGTTTGGACACACCTTCTCATTCAAAAAGCTTTCTGTATTTTCATGACTATGAAAATTGTAGATTCACACCGAAGGCATCAAAACTATGAATTAACACATGTGGAATTATATACTTAACAAAAAAGTGTGAAACAACTGAAAATATGTCTTATATTCTAGGTTCTTCAAAGTAGCCATCTTTTGCTTTGATTACTGCTTTGCACACTCTTGGTATTCTCTTGATGAGCTTCAAGAGGTAGTCACCTGAAATGGTTTTCACTTCACAGGTGTACCCTGTCAGGTTTAATAAGTGGGATTTCTTGCCTTATAAATGGGTTTGGAACCATGAGTTGTGTTGGGCAGAAGTCAAGTGGATACACAGCTGATAGTCCTACTGAATAGACTGTTAGAATTTGTATTATGGCAAGAAAAAAACAGCTAAGTAAAGAAAAACGAGTGGCCATCATTACTTTAAGAAATGAAGGTCAGTCCGAAAAATTGGGAAAACTTTGAAAGTGTCCCCAAGTGCAGTCGCAAAAACCATCAAGCACTACAAAGAAACTGGCTCACATGAGGACCTCCCCAGGAAAGGAAGACCAAGAGTCACCTCTGCTGCAGAGCATAAGTTCATCCGAGTCACCAGCCTCAGAAATCGCAGGTTAACAGCAGCTCAGATTAGAGACCAGGTCAATGCCACACAGAGTTCTAGCAGCAGACACATCTCTACAACAACTGTTAAGAGGAGACTGTGTGCAGCAGGCCTTCATGGTAAAATAGCTGCTAGGAAACCACTGCTAAGGACAGGCAACAAGCAGAGGAGACTTGTTTGGGCTAAATAACACAAGGAATGGACATTAGACCAGTGGAAATCTGTGCTTTGGTCTGATGAGTCCAAATTTGAGATCTTTGGTTCCAACCACTGTGTCTTTGTGCGACGCAGAAAAGGTGAACGGATGGACTCTACATGCCTGGTTCCCACCGTGAAGCATGGAGGAGGAGGTGTGATGGTGTGGGGGTGCTTTGCTCGTGACCCTGTTTGGGATTTATTCAAAATTGAAGGCATACTAAACCAGCATGGCTACCACAGCATCTTGCAGCGGCATGCTATTTCATCCGGTTTTCATTTAGTTGGACCATCATTTATTTATCAACAGGACAATGACCCCAAACACACCTCCAGGCTGTGTAAGGGCTATTTGACCAAGAAGGAGAGTGATGGGGTGCTACGCCAGATGACCTGACCTCCACAGTCACCAAACCTGAACCCAATGGGTTGGTTTGGGGTGAGCTGGACCGCAGAGTGAAGTCAAAAGGGCCAACAAGTGCTAAGTATCTCTGGGAACTCCTTCAAGACTGTTGTAATACCATTTCAGGTGACTACCTCTTGAAGCTAATCAAGAGAATGCCAAGAGTGTGCAAAGCAGTAATCAAAGCAAAAGGTGGCTACTTTGAAGAACCTAGAATATAAGACATATTTTCAGTTGTTTCACACTTTTTTGTTAAGTATATAATTCCACATGTGTTAATTCATAGTTTTGATGGCTTCAGTGTGAATCTACAATTTTCATAGTCATGAAAATACAGAAAACTCTTTGAATGAGAAGGTGTGTCCAAACTTTTGGTCTGTACTGGACCCTCCAGGGTCCAATCCCATGTTGAGACTTACTCCCTGGAACTCTATACTGATCCCTTCCCTGATGTGCTACTGGAGGAGATGCTCTCCACCGATTCGCAAGAGCTGGTGCACTGTCAGGGTGATGAGGGTGGGGATTTACCTGTGGCGTCTGAGGAGGTGGTGGACGATGACGCGACACAGGTGTCAGGGGGTGAGGTAGTTGTCAGGGAAGTAAGTCAGGGTGGGGACTCTGAGGAAGAGCTGGGTGATGATGAGGAGACAGATCCGACTTGGGTGGATCAGGCACACGAAGATAGCGGTTCTCAGTGTGAGGCATCATCAACACCACAACCGGTTGGGAGAGGCAGTGGTCTGGGGAGAGGGAGAAGTAGGGCCTGAGCTACTACTCCCCAAGTGTTCCCAGGGGTCAAGCTCCAGAGCGCAAAGCTCGACACTCTGTAGCTTGGGAGTATTTTAGGCATGAAGGGGGTGATCAATGGGTAGTGGTGTGCAAACTGTGCCACATCAAGATTAGCAGGGGAGCCAACAATGAGAACCTGACCACAAGTAGCATGCGCAGGCATTTGGAGAAGAAACACCCCACTAAGTGGTTCGCACTCCAGTCAGCTGGTGATGGTGACACTGTTGCTTCAGCGCCTGTGTCACATGCTGTCAGTGACATAGTATCCCCCGGGCAGGACGCTCCAGCCACCAGCCCTGCAAGGACCCCTCTAACTCCATGTCCCTCCCCCGCCTCCACTCATGTGTCCCAGCGCAGTGTTCAATTGTCACTACACCAGACCTTTGAGCGCAAGCGCAAGTACACAGCTGCTCACCCCCATGCACAAGCCTTAAATTTGCAAATTAGTAAACTCCTGAGCCTGGAGATGTTGCCGTATAGGCTTGTGGAAACGGAAGCTTTCCACAACCTCATGGAGGTGGCAGCCCCCGTTACTCGGTCTCCAGCCGCCCCTATTTTTCCCGCTGTGCCGTTCCCGCCCTACACCGCTACGTGTCGGATAACATCATCCGTGCCCTCAGCAAAGCGGTTTATGGGAAGGTCCACCTAACCAAACCACAGACACATGGACAAGTACCGGTGGGCAGGGACACTACATCTCCCTCACGGCACATTGGGTGAACTTGGTGGAGGCTGGGACCGAGTCTGACCGTGGGCCTGCTCATGTGCTACTCACACCCAGAAGTGCAGGACCAACTTCGGTGTCTGTTTCACCGGCACATTACGCCTCTTCCTCCAACCCTCCTCCAACCCCCCCTTCACCTCCCCCTCCTCCTCCAAAAGAGTATTGATGGCCACATCGGCGAGTGTCAGTAGCTCAATGCGCAGCAGCACTGCGGTGGGGAAGCGTCAGCAGGCCGTGCTGAAACTGCTTAGCTTGGGCGACAAGAGGCACACGGCTGAAGAGCTGTTAGAGGGCATCAGGGGGGAGACCACTGTGTGGCTGGCGCCGCAGAACCTGCAACCAGGCCTGGTTGTTTGTGACAATGGGCGTAACCTGGTGGCGGCTCTGAAACTTGGTGGACTCACACACGTGCCATGCATGGCCCACGTACTAAACATAGTGGTCCAGCAGTTTCTTAAGACCTACCCCAAGCTTGCTGTGTTGCTCACCAAGGTGCGCCGCATCTGTGCACATTTTAGGAAGTCCACCACAGATGCTGCCACCCTCAGGACAGTGCAACAGCGGTTACAACTCCCTGCTCACCGGCTGCTGTATGACGTTCCCACACGTTGGAATTCAAAGTTGCATATGATAGCCAGGGTGTACCAGCAGCACAGGGCAATAGTAGACTGCCAGCTGACATCGTCCCAGAGAGGTGGTAGTCATGCCAGTCAGCTTCCTCAGGTGTATAATGAGGAGTGGACATGGATGGTTGGCATCTGCCAGGTCTTAAGCCCCTTTGAGGAGGCAACATATATGGTTAGCGGTGATGCGGACATCATCAGCGTCACCATCCCGCTGCTGTGTCTCATCCAAAACTCCTTAAAGAACTTAATATCAGAGGCTTCAGGCATGTCACAGGAGATGGTGGAAGTGCGTTCTTTGACAGCCAGACCACCCTCAGATCAGTTTTGTAGCGCGAATTGGAGGAGGAGGAGGAGACTCTAGGCCACACTGCAGGGGGTCATTCGATCATAGCAGTTCAGCAGGTATGGGCTGAGGAGGAGGAATTGGAGGTGGAGGTAGAGGAGGAGGAGGAGATGGATAGTCAGTCGATTAAGGAGAGGGAAGTGTTGTGCTGTGGGACTGTACTTCACATGGCTGACTTTATGTTAGGCTGCCTTTGTCGCGATCCTCGCATGAAGACCATTCTGGCCACCAATGATTACTGGGTGTACACCCTCCTAGACCCACGGTGTAAGGACAATTTCTCCACTCTAATTCCTGTGGAGGAAAGGACTACAAGGGTCAATTCATACCACAAGACCCTGGTGCAAAAAATGCTACAAGCATTTCCATCTGACACCGCTAGCGACAGGGGACGGACTGCAGTGGGCCAAGTAATAGGGGAGAGGAGGGGAAAAGGCAGCATGTCCAGCAAGGGCAGGGGTACACTGGGTCAGGCCTTTGCCAATTTTTTGTCACCCCAGCCAGACTGTACCACCTGTCCACGGGTTAGGCAGAGTAGGGCGGAACTGTACCGCAAGATGGTGAGGGAGTATATCGCAGACCAGCGTCCTGAGCGATCACTCCGCGCCATACAATTATTGGGTGTCAAAGCTGGACAAATGGCCTGAACTGGTGCAGTACCCCTTGGAGGTGCTGGCCTGCCCTGCCGCTAGCGTACTGTCGGAAAGGGTTTTTAGTGCTGCTGGGGGGATAATCACGACAAACGGACCCGCCTGCCGACAGGCTGATGTTCATCAAGATGAACAAGTCGTGGATATCCCCCCACTTCTCTTCCCCACCGCAGGATAGCAGCTGAAGTCCCTAAGAGCCCTTGTATCCTCCTCCTCTTCCTCCTCCTCCTCCATCACAGTTGCTGACGCAACAATGTTTACGTAGGGCCAACAAGCTCTCTACACACAATGTTTACGGAAGGCCAACAGGCTCTCTACACACAATTTTTACGGAGGGCTAACAGGCTCTCTACACACAATGTTTTACGGATGGCCAACAGGCTCTCTACACACAATTTTTACGGAGGGCCAACAGGCTCTCTACACACAATGTTTACGGAAGGCCAACAGGCTCTCTACACACAATTTTTACGGAGGGTCAACAGGCTCTCTACACACAATGTTTACGGAGGGCCAACAGGCTCTCTACACACAATGTTTACGGAAGGCCAACAGGCTCTCTACACACAATTTTTAAGGAGGGCCAACAAGCTCTCTACACACAATGTTTACGGAGGGCCAACAGGCTCTCTACACACAATGTTTACGGAAGGCCAACAGGCTCTCTACACACAATCTTTACGGAAGGCCAACAGGCTCTCTACACACAATTTTTACGGAGGGCCAACAGGCTCGCTACACACAATCTTTACGGTGGGGCACAAAAGGCTCTCTAGACACAATCTTTAAGGTGGGGCTCAAAAGGCTCTCTACATACAATCTTTACGGCGGGGAACAAAAGGCCTGTTGCTCGCCTACTGTCTCTCTCCAAAAACTTCATCCTGAGGCCATTTTAGTGGCTGTTGAAAATTGAAGTTTTCCTGTGGTTCGCCTACTGTCTCTCTTCAAAAATTTCTTCCTGAGGTCCAAGTACTACTGGCTTTTGAAAATTTTACTCCTCCTCCTCCGCTGCGCCTACTGTTTCTCCAAAAAAACTTCTTTCTGAAGCCCAACTACTGTGGTACTGGACTGATCCAGGTGCAGGTGACCAGACCTCAGCATGTCAGCACTGATCACTGGGTCAGTCCGCTACCAGTGTCCGCCACCTTACAGCAGCCATTCACATCCTGTCACCCAGCTTTCCTATGTATGATGCTGGAAAATATGACTTGATCTAAACATAAGTGATAAATCCTGACACACATGACTATTACCTTCTATTAGATCGTCATCACCTAGCTTTCGTAGAGTCCTGATCAACAAGTTGTTATTCAAAAATCTCAGAAAGTTGGGTGACAGCTTCTCTATGCTTGCAAGTGGTAATGGTTTCACTGTCTTGAATTCACATCCCTGGGAAAGGTGGGTCTTCCTTGAATGAATAGATTTTTGTTCTGAACCTGGGAAAGCAGGGTTATACATATCTTGTCATTCTTGCAAATCAAGTTGTCACTCTGCTTTCACAAGTATCTGAATGGCAAATATAAAGCCAGATTTAAAATGGTGAAACCCCACCCAGCTTTCCCAGAGTCCTGAATGACAGATCATTGCCCTGGTTTGGTAATGGTGTGTGTGTGTGAGACACTTGGTGTCAGGGTCAGTCCTGCAGCAGTGGGGATTAGAGGGACGAATGATATGTATTGCACAGTCCCTGCACAGGTGACCATGCTATCACTGAAAGTCCTGTCGCTCCTTGCACTGTCTCTGCCTGCTCCATGCATGCTGCCCCTGGTGTTCCCTATCCATTTCCGTGGTGTTTCCATCACTTTCTGAGGTTTTCAGGTGTTTACGCAACCTTGCCTGTGAAGAACTTTGGTCCCCTGCAAAAATGCGTGGATCTCCCATTGACTTCAATAGTGTTCGTTATTCGGAACGAACACCCGAACTTCCGGAAATGTTCGACTCGAGTACCGAGCACACAAGCATTTTAGTACTCGCTCATCTCTAATAATAACCATACTGAGATTTACACTAAGTGATGGAATAAGAATTTTGGAGAACTAAAAAGGCTCTCTAAGAACAGCATTCAATATCCATATGCTCTTTCTGACATATAGGTGTCATGGGGGGGTTATCTGCTATGCTAGATCCCTTTCTATCCACCAAAAGGGACAGAAGCTTTGTAGGAGAGGCTCCCACCTTGGTAATCCCCACATGTACTGTACATTGACAGCTATTCATTTCAGTGGCTGCCATGAAATTCAACTTTCCCTGCAGTGACCATTTTAGAGGATAGCATTATCTAGGTGATGTTTCCTCCAGTGAGAAGTGCTGATTGACGAACGTGAATTAAATCAGAATACATTTTCAAAATCCGTTGATTTTTGAGGCATCCTTTGTAAATACATGAAAAAAAAACTACCTTAATAAGTGTCAATACACAATTCTTGAATACATTTTTAAATATGAAAAATAAGACAACTATTAGGCACAAGAACATGTAGAGCCATCGGCAGGAGATGTGGGCCCATTGTCTGAAGTCTGGTTCCAAACAACCCCACCAATCAGCTGTTGGAAGGCAAGCACTGTGGCTCTTTAGTCATCCTGTGACGGTGATGTCACATCCATTGGTCACATGACATTTCTGCAGCTCAGTCCCATTCAAGTCTATAGGATTAAGCTGCAATACAGGCGCAGCTGTTATACAATCTACAGAGCTGTGGTAGTCTGACCTCCACGACTGTATATTGATGACATGTCTTGAGAACAGGAGAGTCAATATTTCAGTCTCAGAAAAACCCTTTAATTTTCTCATTATGTAGTAAATCAGAGAGAATGTTTTATAATATTTTTCTATCTTAAATTTGGCCTGAACTATCTGGTTACTGTGAATTTTACCTATTCCAGTTTCAGCTCTTTAAAATAAATATGACAGACTAAATTATAAAAAGGGTCAATAGCTTAATTTACAGTTTCCTGGCAGAGATGGGTGATGATATCCTGCGACACCTGACCTTTGTTAGATGGAAGAGATTGTTTTTTAATCAAAATATGACCTTTTCCTGATTTGCTGATCTCAGCTTATTTCATATTCATGTTATTCCATACAAATCAGAGGCAAAAAATCTTAATATGATTCATTACACCGTTGCGTATATTGGATTTTATTACATCTTGCATTATTTTAACAGATAAAGTGATGTGTAATCAGGAAATGACACATTATTTACACCAGGATTTATTATATACAAGTATTGCTTGTCTGTCAATGGTGAATGGGGGCAGAAACCAAAGGGAATCTCCTGTAATGAATACAGCAGACTCATAACTATAAGCCATATGAACAGAAAAACACAATAATTATTTTTTTTATGTTGTTTAGCCTAATACTATCCATCCATAGGGCAACATACTGTATATTGGTGACAGATCTCCCTTTATGAAAAAATGCATGATATATTCCCATTAAGGTATGTCACAGTTCAGTGATGACAGCCTGGAGATAACAAGCATGCAGGAAAGCTTTATTTTATAATAGCGCTTATGTTTTCTGTTTTTTTTTCCCCCACTAATTGGAAAGACAGATTGAATGGTCATATGCTTTTGCTTGTTTATGATCTTATGTCATTTCAAATGTAGACAATAATTATATCCAACGTTATGCACTCTGAGCAGTCGTAAACATAGGTGCAAAAACAGCATAAAAGACATAAAGACATAACATTACAAACAATAAAAGGAATACATATTGTTTTTTTATTTTGACCTTTAAAAAAAAAAAAAAAAAAGAATCTGTGACCAGCTATAACTTACGTACGCAGTGCGAGCCAGTGAGTCCTCCTATTAATAAAGTCCCGGGTCCCCACCACCAGTACATGTGCAACATGTTGAGAATCTAGGCACCAGGAGACTTGAACCTGCAATCATCCCCATTTTCTTTCTGGTACTGAGACCCTGTGATGGATCTCAATACCGGAAAATAGAAACGCTAGTGTGAAAGTAGCTTTACTAAGATTGTTCTTTCATCAGTAAAAAGTCCAGTGGCATAAGATAAGCCAGATGTGTCTTCTGCTCTTCTGCTGTCCATGCACCACAAACAGAGATTTCTACCAGCTATGAATAAATTTTCAGTGGTGTCAGTGTGATTCATCACTTCATAAAACAAATTTTTAGTACTTAAGAATCCATTCATGGTGTCCTATATATCAACAGACTCAATATGAAGTGGGAAACGTTTTATAGCATGACACCCAATCAAATGAAGACCACATGTCCGCACTTTGCAGCAATCCACTGTACCGACCTTCTATGACTTCAATAGACTCTAAGAATCAGAAGGGACAACACAATTTAAAGAGGACTTGTAACCAAATATGTCTGTTTTAGCAACTACTTGCATTCCCATGTAATTTTGGAGCATCTTCTGTATTCTTATGACCCTATAATGTGCCATTCCTTTATTGTTCCTGCTAGAAGTTATGAATGAATTATTTGCTGTCTGCAACGAAGGTCCAGATTGGTGTTACTAGTTGTGGGGGGGGGTGTCCCTGCACAGCCTGCCTCTATCTAATCAGTGCTGTCAGTGTCAGACTGTGCAGAGACACACCCCAAGCTGGTACCCCAATTTAATCCTTACGGCAGACTGCTAAGAATTCATTCATAGGTTCTAGCAGGAATAATAAAGGAAAGGCACAATATAGAGTTATAAGGATTAGAGATGAGCGAGCACTAAAATGCTCGGGTGCTCGTTATTCGAGTCGAACTTTTCCCAATGCTCGGGTGCTCGTTTCGAATAACGAACCCCATTGAAGTCAATAGGAGACTCGAGCATTTTTTGCAGGGGACCAAGGCTCTGCCTAGGGAAGGCTGGGTGAAAACTTGGAAACCTCAGAAAATGATGGAAACACCACGGAAATGGACAGGAAACAGCAGGGGCAGCATGCATGGATGCCTCTGAGGCTGCCTAATCCCACCATTACTCCAAATTCTCCTAGTGGGGCATGTGTGGTATCGATTCTTCTCAGTTTAAAATCGTATACGTTCCCTATCTTGGGACCATATATTTCATGGATTTTTCGAACACGGAAAAGGAAAAAGAGCTTGCTCTGGCCAGGGAGTGTCTTTCCTACTGCAGCTAAGGGGACGTGTCCATGCTCTGCCTATTACAGGTCAGGAGGCAATTAAAAGAAGAACAAAAAAAAACATCAGTACAATATCTAATACGTCCCCTATCCGGGTAAATTGTTTGGCGAGAGGGCCTGTAGGTGGGGGGCAGGCTGGGGGGGAAGGAGGTTGAGCTGGAAGAGCCAGAGGAGTGCCCCCTGGGCTAGCGTGTGTGGTGGTGACAACAGCTGGATGTAGTTAGAATGACAACGCAGGACCCCAACTTAAAAATTTAGCATCAACCGGTACAATTGTCAATTATGAGCTCGATCAAGTGTGGCATGACTTTTTAGATGGAGATTGCATGTGGTCACGTACTCCCTGGAACCCCATAGTCACCCCTTACCTGATGTGCTACCCCAGAACATTCTCTGCCCCAATTCGCAAGACCTTTTGCAGTCTCCGTGTGCTGACAGTGGGAATTTACCAGTGTTGTCTGAGGAGGTGGTGGACAATGGCGAGACACAGGTGACGGGGGGTGAGGAAGTTGAAAGTGAAGCAAGTTACAATGGGGACTCCTTGGGGGGACTTTCTCATGATGGGACAGATTCAATTGTGTTTAGAAAGTCTGATGGGCTTCCGTCAGCACTGTGTGTATAGCACCCCATGGCCTTTCATAAAAATAGTCTGGCGATGACCCCAAGGCAATTTTCAGGGACACTGTAATGGTGACCCACTTAAAAATGCTGCCTGACAACCTGGCAGTTAACCCCTGATTGTCTGTCTTTCAATACGATTGCAGTGTAAAGCATGGTGGTGAGCCTCAGTAATAGGATTGCAGTGTAAAGCATGGTGGTGAGCCTCAGTATGACTTTTTGGATGGAGATTGCATGTGGTCACGTACTCCGTGGAACCCCGTAGTCACGACTTCTCTGATGTGCTACCCCAGAACATTTTCTGCCCCAATTCGCAAGACCTTTTGCTGTCTCCGTGTGCTGACAGTGGGGATTTACCAGTGTTGTCTGAGGAGGTGGTGGACAATGGCGAGACACAGGTGTCGGAGGGGGGGAGGAAGTTGTATGGGAAGCAAGTTACAAGGGGGACTTTCTTATGATGGGACAGATTCAACTTGGGTGGATCAGGCACAGGAACTGATCAATTTTTTTTTTGTGTGTTTATTTAACTTTTATTTATCACAAATAACCACAGAGATATTTATTTGTTCTCTTCTCTGCGCAGTCTGGCGTTGGGGTTCGTCACTTTGATGGCGAGCTGTGGCGCTCTCTCCACAATGGTCTTTCAGTTCTTTGAGGAGACGTTGTGGGCGATTTCTGCACAGAAGGACTTGTTGCTCATCAACAGAACCTCGAGCTCCTTGACATTGTGGACCAGGAATTTGCAGAACCCTGTGGGCAGCATGTGTTTGTTCTTCTTGTTGCTACCGTACCCAATGTTGGGCAATATAGATACGCAGGTAATATTATTTTTCACACCAATCCCAAAAAGAAATTTACGCAGTTTGCGCAAATAAAACTGGAAACTGGAACTAGAGAGAGGGCCTGTAGGTGGACCTCCGGAAAAATTGTTTGGAGAGAGGGCCTGTAGGTGGACCTCCGGAAAAATTGTTTGGAGAGAGGGCCTGTAGGTGGACCTCTGGAAAAATTGTTTGGAGAGAGGGCCTGTAGGTGGACCTCCGGAAAAATTGTTTGGAGAGAGGGCCTGTAGGTGGACCTCCGGAAAAATTGTTTGAAGAGAGGGCCTGTAGGGGGCCCCCCTGAAAAATTGTGGTAAAAGAGTGCCAGTTGGACCTCTAAAAAATGGCGTTTTTTTAGTCAGCGTTAGGCAAAGACGACATGGAGGAGGAGGAGTAGGAGGAGTAGAGAAGAGGAATCGGATACATAAGTAATGTTAATCTTTAGCTGCTTTCCCCCGGAGGAGATTTGAATTCCGGTGAAATCCAGGCTTTGTTCATTTTAATAAGCGTCAGCCTGTCAGCGCTGTCAGTTGACAGGCGTGTACGCTTATCGGTGCTGACGCCACCAGCTGCACTGAATACCCGCTCTGACAGCACGCTAGCGGCAGGGCAGGCCAGCACCTCCAAGGCGTACAGCGCCAGTTCAGGCCACGTGTCCAGCTTTGAAACCCAGTAGTTGTATGGAGCAGAGTGATCGCTACGGACGTTGGTATGGTCAGCTAGGTACTCCCTCACCATCTTTCTGTACAGCTCCCCCCTACTCTGCCTAGACTGGGGACAGGTGACAGTGTCTTGCTGGGGTGACATAAAACTGGCAAAGGCCCTGGGAGAGCGTTCCCCTGCCAGTGCTGGACAAGCTGCCTGCTCGGCTCCTCTCCCCCGCTACTTGGCCCACAGAACCATGCCCTCTGCCGCTAGCGGCGTCAGATGGGAAGGATTGTTTCAGCTTGTGCACCAGGGCCTGTTGATATCTATTCACTCTCATACTCCTTTCCTCTGCAGGGATGAGAGTGGAAAGGTTCTGCTTGTACCGTGGGTCCAGGAGAGTGAACACCCAGTAATCGGTGTTTGAAAAAATTCTTCTAACGCGAGGGTCACGGGATAGGCAACCTAACATGAAGTCTGCCATGTGCGCCAGAGTCCCAACACGCAAGAATTCCCTCTCCTCACTGGCCTGACTCTCCATTTCCTCCTCCTCCAAGTCCTCCTCTTCAGCCCATACACGCTCAAGAGTTAAGAAGGACTGAGCACTGGTACCCTCTTCTGTCTCTCAGACATTCTCCTCCTCCTCATCCTCATCCCCCTCCTCCGATACGCGCTGAGAAACAGACCGGAGGGTGCTCTGGCTATCAAGCGATGTATCTTCCTCCACCGTCTGTTGTGACAAGCGCAAAGCATCCGACTTCATGCTGAGCAGTGAGTTTTTCAACAGGCAAAGCAGCAGGATGGTGAGGCTGATAATGGCGGCATCGCCGCTGACCATCTGTGTTGACTCCTCAAAGTTGCTCAACACCTGGCAGATATCAGACATCCACGTCCACTCCTCATTGTAGACTTGAGGAATCTGAGTGACCTGACTACCAGTTCTGGTGGAAGTTGACATCTGGCAGTCTACAATCGCTCTGCGCTGCTGGTAAACTCTGGATAACATGTTTAATGTCGAATTCCATCTCGTGGGCACGTCGCACAACAGTCGGTGAGCGGGCAGTTGTAGGCGGCGCTGCGCTGCCCTGAGAGTGGCAGCATCTGTGGTCGACTTGCGGAAATGCGCACAGATGCGGCGCACCTTGATGAGCAGATCAGACAGATTGGGGTATGTCTTGAGGAACCGCTGAACTATGAGATTGAACACGTGGGCCAGGCATGGCACATGTGTCAGTCTGCCGAGTTGCAGAGCCGCCATCAGGTTACGCCCGTTGTCACACACAACCATTCCTGGCTTGAGGTTCAGCGGTGCCAGCCACACATCGGTCTGTGCCGTGATGCCCTGTAACAGCTCTTGGGCGGTGTGCCTTTTGTCACCTAAGCTAAGCAGTTTGAGCACCGCCTGCTGGCGCTTACCCACGGCACTGCTGCTGCGCCTAGAGCTACCGACTGAAGACGCCGTGCCCACGGATGGTAATTCGGTGGAGGAGGAGGAGGCATAGTACGTCTGAGAGACCGTGACCGAGGTAGGCCCCGCAATCCTCGGTGTGGGCAGTACATGAGCGACCCCAGGGTCATTCTCGGTCCCAGCCTCCACCAAGTTAACCCAATGTGCCGTCAGTGAGATATAGTGTCCCTGCCCGGCAGCACTTGTCCACGTGTCCGTGGTTAGGTGGACCTTCTCAGAAACAGCGTTGGTCAGGGCACGGATGATGTTCTGTGACACGTGCTGGTGTAGGGCTGGGACGGCACATCGGGAAAAATAGTGGCGGCTGGGGACGGAATACCGAGGGGCAGCCACCGCCATGAGATTGCAAAAGGCCTCGGTCTCTACCAGCCTATAGGGCAGCATCTCCAGGCTCAGCAATTTGGAGATGTGGACGTTGAGGGCTTGGGCATGTGGGTGGGTGGAACTGTATTTCCTCTTGCGCTCCAGCGTCTGCTGTAAAGACAGCTGAACGCTGCGCTGGGACACATTGGTGGACACTGTGGAGGATCGTGGAGGCGAAGGTGTGGTTTTCCGGCGGGAGGCGCTCGTGCCGGGGTCCTGGGCAGGGGGTTGACTAGCAGAGGCAGCGAGTGACGCAGGGGGTTGACTAGCAGAGGCAACAAGTGACACAGGGGAAGGAGCAGTGGTGTGACCCGCAGGACGTGGTGAACGGCCTAGGTTCCATGGAGTGGGGTGCTTAGCACTCATATGCCTGCGCATGCTGGTGGTGGTTAGGCTAGTAGTGGTGGCACCCCTGCTGATCCTGGTGTGGCACAGGTTGCACACCACAGTCCGTCGGTCATCCTCACTTTCTTTAAAGAACCTCCAGACTTGCGAACATCTAGGCCTCGCCATGGGAGCTTCACTACGTGAAACAGTTGCTGCTGATGCACCAGCTCTGGCCCTGCTTCTCCCTCTGGCCACACCACTGCCTCTTACAACCTGTTCTGGTGCAGCACTCGCCTCCGCCTCAGAAGCACTGTCTTCACTTGGCATATCAACCCAGCTTGGGTCAGTCACCTCGTCATCCTCCGATTCCTCAGTCTGCTCCCCCCTCGGACTTCCTGCCCTGACAACAACTTCACCACTGTCTGACAACTGTGTCTCCTCATCGTCCGACACCTCTTTACAAACTCAACATTGTCATCATCATCATCATCACCCACAGACTGCGACAGTTGGAAAACTTAGGCATCGGGAACGAGGTCAGCAGCAACCTGAGAAGTGGTTTGCGACTCTGGGAAGGGTCCAGAAAACAGTTCCTGAGAGTATGCCGGATCACTTTCCAAATTTCCCTGGGAGGGGGCAGACTGGGGGGAAGGAGGTTGAGGTGGAGGAGCCAGAGGAGTGCTCCCTTGGGTAACGTGGGTGGACTGCGTGAAAGACTGACTGGTGGACAAATTACTTGAAGCATTGTCCGCAATCCACGAGATCAGCTGTTCGCACTGTTGTGGTTTCAACAGTCCTCTACCACGTGTCCCTGTAAGTTGAGACATGAAGCTAGGGAGTGTAGCTCTGCGGCGTTCCCCTGCTCCCTCATCAGCAGGTACTGTCTCACCCTGCCCAGGACCACGGCCTCTGCCCCCTGCAGTAATTGAATGCCCACGCCCACGACCCTTAGCCCTGGGGTTCAACATTTTCTGTATATAAGTGTATTATATAAAAATAAAAATAAATGGGCCTGGTGTACTGAAACCCACAAACTTGTTCAGTCTGGTTTAATTAAGTGACGTAAAGAAAGTGTCACCTGGACAGAAAATACGGATTGGCGTGAGTGGACAGCTGAACTGTGACACACAGAATGGTTCCACACTGCTGTGTGAAATGGATTTGTATCACTGAGCTAAAACAACAAAAAAAACTATTTTTTTATATAATTTTTTTTTATATATTTTTTTTGTAGTTTTGTTTTTTTTGGAACGTGACATGCAGAAACTATCGTAGACCTAACTCACACCCTGTTAATGGTGGCTATTTTGACTGCGACCCAGACAAATGTCGCACAGAGATTTTTGTGATCAAGCTATATACGTTACAGCAAAAGATCTGGTTGTATTAAGTGACGTACAGAAAGTGTCACCTGGACAGAAAATACGAATTGGAGTGAGTAGACAGCTGAACTGTGACACACAGAATGGTTCCACACTGCTGTGTGAAATGGATTTGTATCACTGAGCTAAAACAACAAAAAAATATTTTTTTTATATTTTTTTTTTATATATTTTTTTGTAGTTTTTTTTTTTTTGGAACGTGACGTGCAGAAACTATCGTAGAGCTAACTGACACCCTACTGACGGTGGCTATTTAGACTGTGACCCAGACAAATGTCGCACATAGATTTTTGGGATCAAGCTATATACGTGACAGGCAGCAGAAGACTTGGTTGTATTAAGTGACGTACAGAAAGTGTCACCTGGACAGAAAATACGGATTGGCGTGAGTGGACAGCTGAACTGTGACACACAGAATGGTTCCACACTGCTGTGTGCAATGGATTTGTATCACTGAGATATAACATTAAAAAAAAAGGGGGTTATATATGGCGTTAGCTGCACTACTAGTGCCAGCCAGCCAGCCAAGCCAGGAGACAAAAAAAAAATTTCTTGTAGCCCTTAGAAGGGCTGTTGGTTTCTTTGTGGGTGATTCCTACCTAACAGAGAACTAAATGCAGGCCCTAACACTCTCCCTGAAACGCAGCAGCTCTATCCCTAACGACATCCAGACGGCATCTGAGCCGAGCACCGCGGCCAGTCACTAGTATATTCCAGGGTCACCTGATCAGGCCAGCCAACCCCTTCTATCGACATGTAAGGGCCCCACGTGATGCTGGGTGTACCGCAGAGTCTCCTGGCTTGTGATTGGCTGAGTTTATAGACGCCAAAAAAGCACGATGCGGAAGTTGCCATTTCCTCGAGCATGGCGAGATACTCGTCCGAGCAGCGAGCACTTACGAGTACCCTAATACTCGAACGAGCACCAAGCTTGGACGAGTATGCTCGCTCATCTCTAATAAGGATACATGCTGCAGAATTGTTATTACATGGGGAATGCAAATAGTTACTAAAACAGAGAGGGGACAGGTCATCTTTAAGCTTCTGACAATCAGCTTTTGTGTTGACTTTGCTTGTGTGGCTACCACTTAGCAGATGGGCTATTCTTGTTTCTGTATTTTCCCTCCATACTGTATAACAGTACTTCATTGAATAAAGCAGCTGAAGCTGTAGGCTCTGAACAGGACACATCTAGAACTCAAACCACCACATTAAAAATCACTGAGCTCTTAGGACGTACCTCTAATGCTAATTATGGTCTTCGCATGGTTATATACAGTACAGACCAAAAGTTTGGACACTTCTTCTCATTCAAAGAGTTTTCTGTATTTTCATGACTATGAAAATTGTAGATTCACACTGAAGGCATCAAAACTATGTGTTAACACATGTGGAATTATATACTTAACAAAAAAGTGTGAAACAACTGAAAATATGCCTTATATTCTAGGTTCTTCAAAGTAGCCACCTTTTGCTTTGATTACTGCTTTGCACACTCTTGGTATTCTCTTGATGAGCTTCAAGAGGTAGTCACCCGAAATGTCACTTTGCTGGTGACACTGTTGGGGATTTATTCAAAATTGAAGGCATACTGAACCAGCATGGCTACCACAGCATTTTGCAGCGGCATGCTATTCCATCCGGTTTGCGTTTAGTTGGACCATCATTTATTTATCAGCAGGACAATGACCCCAAACACACCTCCAGGCTGTGTAAGGGCTATTTGACCAAGAAGGAGAGTGATGGGGTGCTACACCAGATGACCTGGCCTCCACAGTCACCAGACCTGAACCCAATCGAGATGGTTTGGGGTGAGCTGGACTGCAGAGTGCTAAGCATCTCTGGGAACTCCTTCAAGACTTTTGGAATACCATTTCAGGTGACTACCTCTTGAAGCTCATCAAGAGAATGCCAAGAGTGTGCAAAGCAGTAATCAAAGCAAAAGGTGGCTACTTTGAAGAACCTAGAATATAAGACATATTTTCAGTTGTTTCACACTTTTTTGTTAAGTATATAATTCCATGTGTTAATTCATAGTTTTGATGCTTTCAGTGTGAATCTACAATTTTCATAGTCATGAAAATACAGAAAACTCTTTGAATGAGAAGGTGTATCCAAACTTTTGGTCTGTACTGTACATGCTTTGTGCTCCTGTTGGAAATAGTTGAGGCTCAAATGGCTGAGCCCATTTATTATAAGGGATTTCAATATGCTTTAGGACAACACATGTAGTGTATATACTGTAAATATATAAAATATTTAAATGTCAGATACAAAAGCGAATAAAGGCCACAGTCACGGCTGTATCACCCAGTCTGCTGCTTATCATTCAGTGCACAGGACACTTGATGGATTGAAAGTATGGTTACCCTTCCCACTAGTAATCCGTGAATGTCTGAGTATGTCTTGTTAGAAGAACAAATATTCAAGAGAATCAGAAAGAATTATCTAACCACTAATCCTGCGATTATCCATCCATTTGTTTCCTGTTACCACTTTCCCTCCTATCCCCGTTTCTTTGTATGCCTTTTGTCCCAGGCTGCTCGCTGGTCATATTTTTCTATATTTTTTAGATTTATTCATTTGGAAATACTATTATTATTTCACAGTTCTACTTTTAAGTTAAGTTTGTAAGTTAGTTTGCAGTTAAAGCAAAACAATATAAAAGTTCAGCTCTGTAAAAAACACTTTGTTACTCTTGATCATGGTTGCAATAAAATTTTAATTAAAATCTTCACTGGTTACATGAGTGTCAGGCATTTCACTAAGAGGGCATGATCACAGCTAGAGTAGGACTTATTTATTGCTGCATTTAATTAGCCAGCAGTGTCCATCTAATCCGTCTGAATATATGATATACTCATGGCTCTGAAATTATGATTTCAACAAATAGAATCTTACTACTGCATCATCTACAGTAGCTCAATACAGTGGCGTAACTACAACTAACTTGGCCCCACAGCAAATTTTTGAACGGGCCCCCCCCCCCCCCCCAGAAACTTCTTCACAACCCCCAACTCACATGCAACCCTCACTCTTGTAGCTAGTCAAGATCGAGCTCTCCCAGACAAGGCCTGACAGCTGCTCCATCCGTTTCCTATAGTGTCACTGTATATAATGTCATTGTATAATACTGTTGAGGGGGGCCTGACAATAAAATCTTTTAGTCTCCCTCCTGAGGGGGCCCCTTGTGGGTCTGGGCCCCAAAGCAGCTGCTTCCCCTATAGCTACGCCCCTGGCTCAATACAAATAAAAGATAACACTGCAATGCTATAAGAATAAACTCTTTATAGTTTGGCTATATAGACATGCTTGAAGAAAACCAAAGCTACCTCTCCATTTAATCCAGAGGGCTACCTCACATGGTAGGAACAGGAGGCAGGAGACTCTAGTACTTCTTATAGGTGAGGAACCCAAAGATTGGACCCCCACCCAGCAGATATTAAAGACATATTCAATAAATGGCTACGATTAGAAAAATCCTATATATTATTTCAGTTATAGGGGTTGTCTAACTTGATAATCACCCTTTTTAACCACTGCTTCTTTCTTCACTGAGCTCTAGTCCTCCCCACTGCTGTTTGCTTTCCTGGATGAAGCATTAATGTTCCGTGCATACAGGTCATCACTACAGCCAATCACTGGACTCAATAGTGACATCCCATGTACTACTGAGGCCAGTGATGGGCTGCACAGTGATCTGTGTGCACGGAACATTACCAGCTACCGCTGCAGCCTGGAAGATTATATCAATGGCAGGACTACTCTCTACTGATTCTTATGGATCTCTCTGCAGCATTTGATACGGTAGACCACAAACTCCTCCTCCTCACCATGCTCCACTCTATTGGTCTCAAGGACACTGCTCTCTCTTGGTTTTCCTCCTATTTCTCTGGTCACTCTTTCAGTGTATCATTTGCCAGCTCTACATCCTCTCCTCATCCTCTTGATGTTGGAGTTCCTCAGGATTTAGTTCTAGGTCCTCTCCTCATTTCTCTCTATACAGTCTCTTTCAGAAAGTCCATCAGGAGATTTGTTTTTCAGTACCAAACCTATGCTGATGACACCCAACTATATACTTTATCCTGTGACATCACTCCAATACACTACGACTACAAAATACCTGTCTACTGTCTCCAACATCATGTCCTCTTTCTATCTGAAACTGAATATCTCAAAAACTGAGCTTCTTGTCTTTCTCTCATCTACTAACCCACCTAAAGGCTACGACATGTCATAGTTTTATTCCGCCTGCCTCTCGGCATGTGTGCCGTGCTGCGGCCGGAACTCCAGCCCGCCCCCATTATAGTGAATGGGGCTGGAGCGGAGTTCCAGCTGCACGCACTAGCAGCAACACAGAGAAGCATGCTGCATGCCTGCCGGAGAAGCATGCCGCTAGTGTGAAACTAGCCTAAACCTTATATTTCAGTTTCAGTCTGTGGTGCTGTCATAACTCATGGGCAGCATGTCCACTGTCTGAGGGTTGTTTGACTGAGATTTCTTTTGCTTCCCATATTCAATCACTGGCATGGACTTGTCATCTGCGCTTTTAGAACATCTCCAGAATCTGCCCTTTTCTCACTTGTTACTTTGATTTATTCTTGTTTTGACTACTGTAACTCATTAATAATTGTTCTTCCCTTCAATAAACTCTTCCCCCCTCCAGTCTACCCAAAATGCATGAGCCAGGCTCATCTTTCTGTCCAACCACTGCACTGATGCATCTAGCCTTTGCCAGACACTTAACTGGTTGCTCATCCACCACAGAATATAGTTCAAACCCCTCACCCACATATCTCTCTATAGTGCGGCAACTCTGTACTTATCCTCCCTCATTTCTGTTTACCATCCTACTAGTTCTCTCCGTTCCCCAAATGATCTAAGATTAACATTCTCAATAATTTGAACCTCTCACTTTCATCTTCAAGACTTTTCTTGAGCTGCACCACCTCTTTAGAATGCACTGCCTGGACAATCAGGTCAATTCCCAACTTCTTTAGCTTTAAATGTACTTTAAAAACCCCCTTCTTCATTGTTCATAACTAAACGTAATCTTCTGACAGTAGTCCCCACATTCAGTGCACTAGCTCATGCAGCTCCATCTGTACTACCCTATTCAGAACAAAGATGGCTTGGCGACTTTAGAAACCAATTTTTACCTTTTGTGTTAACCCCATTTCCTTATAGATTCTAAGATCTTGCGAGCAGGGACCTCACTCTTAGTGTTTCATTTGTACAGTATATCAGCCTGCAATCCTGTGATGTCTATTTTGATTTGTACATGTGTCCTCTGAATTGTAAAACGCAGTGGAATATGGTGGCATTTTATAAAGATTACTATTATTATTTCATAAAAATTTGATCTACAGTCGGTGAATATATATATATATATATATATATATATATATATATATACAGTACAGACCAAAAGGTTGGACACCCTTTCTCATTCAAAGAGTTTTCTGTATTTTCATGACTATGAAAATTGTAGATTCACACTGAAGGAACAAAAACTATGAATTAACACATGTGGAATTATATACTTAACAAAAAAGTGTGAAACAACTGAAAATATGTCTTATATTCTAGGTTCTTCAAAGTAGCCACCTTTTGCTTTGATTACTGCTTTGCACACTCTTGGCATTCTCTTGATGAGCTTCAAGAGGTAGTCACCTGAAATGGTTTTCACTTCACAGGTGTGCCCTGTCAGGTTTATTAAGTGGGATTTCTTGCCTTATAAATGGGGTTGGGACCATGAGTTGTGTTGGGCAGAAATCAGGTGGATACACAGCTGATAGTCCTACTGAATAGACTGTTAGAATTTGTATTATGGCAAGAAAAAAGCAGCTAAGTAAAGAAAAACGAGTGGCCATCATTACTTAAGAAATGAAGATCAGTCAGTCCGAAAAATTGGGAAAACTTTGAAAGTGTCCCCAAGTGCAGTCGCAAAAACCATCAAGCGCTACAAAGAAACTGGCTCACATGAGGACTGCCCCAGGAAAGGAAGACCAAGAGTCACCTCTGCTGCAGAGGATAAGTTCATCCGAGTCATCAGCCTCAGAAATGGCAGGTTGACAGCAGCTCAGATTAGAGACCAGGTCAATGCCACACAGAGTTCTAGCAGCAGACACATCTCTACAACAACTGTTAAGAGGAGACTGTGTGCAGCAGGCCTTCATGGTAAAATAGCTGCTAGGAAACCACTGCTAAGGACAGGCAACAAGCAGAAGAGACTTGTTTGGGCTAAAGAACACATGGAATGGACATTAGACCAGTGGAAATCTGTGCTTTGGTCTGATGAGTCCAAATTTGAAATCTTTGGTTCCAACCACCGTTCCTTTGTGTGAAGCAGAAAAGGTGAACGGATGGACTCTACATGCCTGGTTCCCACCGTGAAGCATGGAGGAGGAGGTGTGATGGTGTGGGGGTGCTTTTCTGGTGACACTGTTGGGGATTTATTCAAAATTGAAGGCATACTGAACCAGCATGGCTACCACAGCATCTTGCAGCAGCATGCTATTCCATCCAGTTTGCGTTTAGTTGGACCATCATTTATTTATCAACAGGACAATGACCCCAAACACACCTCCAGGCTGTGTAAGGGCTGTTTGACCAAGAAGGAGAGTGATGGGGTGCTACGCCAGATGACCTGGCCTCCACAGTCACCAGACCTGAACCCAATCGAGATGGTTTGGGGAGAGCTGGACCGCAGAGTGAAGGCAAAAGGGCCAACAAGTGCTAAGCATCTCTGGGAACTCCTTCAAGACTGTTGGAATACCATTTCAGGTGACTACCTCTTGAAGCTCATCAAGAGAAAGCCAAGAGTGTGCAAAGCAGTAATCAAAGCAAAAGGTGGCTACTTTGAAGAACCTAGAATATAAGACATATTTTCAGTTGTTTCACACTTTTTTGTTAAGTATATAATTCCACATGTGTTAATTCATAGTTTTGATGCCTTCAGTGTGAATCTACAATTTTCATAGTCATGAAAATACAGAAAACTCTTTGAATGAGAAGGTGTGTCCAAACGTTTGGTCTGTACTGTATATATATATATATATATATATATATACATGATTTCTAGAAAAGGAAGACGTTAAGGTATTCCCTGTTTTACCCTATACCCCTTCCTTGATTCATGCAGACACAGAAAATTCACAATTCTTGATGATGTCACAGGTTTTGATGACAACGTGCTGAGACATCTGGTGACAGGCAATCAAATACTCTTCTTCCTCACAACTCCAGCAGTAGTAGCCAGTGAACACCGCTCTTCCTGCATGAACCGTTTTAGGGACCTCTCATGATAAATCCCAACCAAAGCAGATGGTAAGAAGGAGATTATTTAGTCATTAAAAAAGTAATTCCTGATTCAACTAAGGTCTCTTCAAGTCCTATCCATTTGGAAGGTATAGTGTAGATTTTCACTTGTCTAGATCACCAAAATCAAATCAAATATGCAACCTTCATCTCTGATTATTTTGGGGCAATACACAGCACCCAATCATGGAAGAAGTTAGTAAAATTAGTTCTGCATCCATAAGGGCACACTGAGTGCTGCAATGTGGCTTTATAGCTATGTAGACACTGTTGCTGGCATTTACAGTATATGGGCTCATTTGGCACTTGTGGAAACTCTTTGTGTACAGGATGTGACCCTGTGGAACTTTACCACAGCATGCACGTGTGGTGACATACCAATTTATTTAATTTCATGATGTTGAAGGCTATGCTGGAGTCCCCACTATGACAATTAAGGGGTTGTTAAAGATTAAAAAACATAGCTGCTTTCTTCTTGAAACTCGGCAACCTCTATCCAGGGGGTTGGTCTGGTACTGCAGCTGAGCTCCACTAAAGTGAATAGGACTGAGCTGCACTACCATACCTATGTAAAGTCATTTCACACAACATTGGTGCCTATGAGTAATGTGAGGAAAGGCGTTTGCTGTACACTCTTATCTCCAGTCACAGGCTGCCTGCCTAAGTTATATAACTTATTTAACAGCCTTGAACATTTTGCTTGAGACAGCTTGTCTAACTCCTTGGCTTGCCCTAGACATGGCTTTATCTATTATTCATTGCATCTCCTCCACATTTTATAACTAGTTATGCCAGGAATTACACACTACTGTATGTACAATTTGTTAATGCTAGAATGCAAGGTTTTATTTTTTATGGTTTTTACACATAGGAAAGGGATTAAGCTTAAATGTACATTAGAAAAACAGTATTATTTGATTATGATAATTACAGGGGATAATTAGAGAAACATTAATTCATATACTGTAGCTCCAGTTTTGTACTATATTAGTTCATGTTTAGCTAGTACACCACCCAGGACCCCTCATCGGCTGTAGCTATTCCACATTGCATGTCTCTCACCCCTATATGATTATAGACATCAAAAGGAATAGACAAAAACAAGCAATAATATCTAGGGAATGTTAATATGGACAGACTTTTTATAATAGAAAAAAATACAAGAATTTACATATTTTTCTCCCTTGATAATAAGTTATACCGGAGGTAAAATTGAATGTTATTACCAAGCAGCTACAGCAATCAGGCTCTAAATGTAAACCACATCCCAGGGCACTGTGTCCTGTGGTCAGCAGTACATCGGCCTCTGGGAAATTAATATATCTCCTGGACAACTAAATTTATTTATTTATTTATGGTTTATTAATATACTACATGCAATAGCTTTATCATTACTTTTTAGTCTTATATTGATATACATCTTTAAATGCCATCAATCAATCAATCAAACAGTGGTGGCAAAGAGCAAGACAGCATAGCTTGCGACCAAAACAGACAAAACCAAATTAGTTCTAACACTCTCTCTGCTGCAAGTTGGGATAGATGCTTTCTGATATTTCCAATTCTACGAAACCCTATTGCTCTCATCTTTATGCATAACTGGGCCGAGCCAAATGGCCTGAGAAGAAATCATTCTATCAGTCTGTATGACCAGAAGCACTTCTTAAAGGGGTTTTCCAGGAACTCAAAAATGATGTCCTATCCATAGGATAGGTAAAACATAAAAAATGCAACAGCACTCTGCGAACACAGACAATAAAATGAGTACATATAATACTGCCATACTCACTATCTACATGTGAGATTCTTGGCAAATAATTTTGTACAAAAATTATCTGTGCCCGTCTGCCCTACATCAAGGCGATCTCTTTAAGACGGAAACCTAACACTAAACACCATAGTCACTAAGTGCCATAGCAGCCTCCATTAACTACAGAGGATGCAGGCTCCACATGCATGCTAAGCCGACATTATATTGTACCTCTTATGGTGCCAAAATGGCCTCCACTGATTTCAGGGAATGCTGGCTCCACATGCATGCCGAGCCCACACAATATGATACCTCCTTGGTGCCACACTGACCTCCATTACGCTCAGGGGATGCAGGTTCCACACAATGCTAGGCCCACTCTATATTCCACCTCTCCTGGTGCCAATTGGCCTCCAATGCATATAGGGAGAGCAGGACACAGCTTTATGCCAGCACTAATTAAAATCAGCCTGTAAAGCAAACAGGTTAGTTAGGAGTGCACGACCGAAGTGGTGGAGTCAGCCACGCCTCCACCTAAATCAGTGGAAATCAGTGGAGGCCATTTTGGCACCATAAGAGGTACAATATAATGTCGGCTTAGCATGCATGTGGAGCCTGCATCCTCTGTAGTTAATGGAGGCTGCTATGGCACTTAGTGACTATGGCCTTTAGTGTTAGGTTCCCGTCTTAAAGAGATCGCCTTGATGTATGGCAGATAATTTTTGTACAAAATTATTTGCCAAGAATCTCACATTTACAATGTAGCGCTAGTATCGTGTAGATGGTGAGTATGGCAGTATTATATGTACTCATTTTATTGTCTGTGTTCGCAGAGTGCTGTTGCATTTTTTATGTTTTACCTTTCTATTTGCAGCCACAGTGTCGTGCACCTGCATACTTGGATGTGCTGACTGACCCCCAGTTTTTCTATCCATAGGATCGGTCATCAACATCAGATCTGTGGGAGTCAAACATCCATTACCCCCACATTCATTAACTAAAAGGAAGATTAGCGACCA
The DNA here is from genome assembly GCA_900303285.1 of Rhinella marina. Classification (NCBI taxonomy): domain Eukaryota; kingdom Metazoa; phylum Chordata; class Amphibia; order Anura; family Bufonidae; genus Rhinella; species Rhinella marina. The sequence continues at coordinate 70,088 of ONZH01016640.1, forward strand.
GAACAAGCATATTAGAAAAATGATAGCTAAACCCTTACGAGCTTGATATGAATATGGCTTTAATGAGTGTTTATGAGCTGTTAGGAGTTCAGAGATAAGGGTTACATATGAGCTGTCAGAGATGCTGTCTGATGGCCTCAATGTAAAACAGAAAGTAAGACAGCCTGTATATATACTGAAACTTACAGCTGTAGAACAGAAATTCTTGAACATTTTTAATTTAAAAAAAAATTAAAAAGTAGATTTTTAGCACAAAGCGAATACAATGCAATGATTTTTTTTTTTTAAATTACCCCTGAAGATGTTCATAGCCTTTAATGCTTTCTTAGTTGGTCACAAGCACTGACTATTTTTACTTTTTAACATATTAAATAAGAGTTACCATTCATGTTGAACGGGTGGTGATTGCAATGAGTCAATACTGCACACTTGCACTAAAATTTTCTCTACCAGTGGTCTGACGCTAAATTTGTTTTACAGTTATATTGTAGCAAAAGAATCCTTAAAACAACCTCTGAATTGGCTGTGCATATTAATAAATTATTTATGTTATCAACTCAAATAATTGCGACTTATTAAATTATATTAAACAACAGACGCCAATTGGCATATCAGGAGCTTTGATACTGTAATTAAAGGTAAAGCCGGTCATTTTGGTATCACATGGACTTAATACACTGCATTAACTTATGGTCTAAAGTTATTTATTGGTTGCCTGTGTTCACAGTGTTCGGTCTGGGACTCATAGAAGTCTATAGCTCTAATTAAATCCTATACAAGCTTTTAAATAGCAAAAAAAAAAGTCACAGAAGGAAAAACAAACGTTCATTTGCATCATGAAGATGAAAAACGGAATGTAAGATGTTCCTCTGCTCTAGATATAATTTTTTTGTTCTTCAAGCAGAACCAAACTGCCTGGACCCTGAACATACCATGTTCAGAGATGGTTCAGAACCATCGTACGGACAGACATATAGCAGCACGGATGTGGACAGCACACAGGTGACATGCATGTGCTGTACACATGACCTGCAAAAACGTGGATCGGTCCCACATGAGGCCTAAGACAGTATAATGATTCCTATTTAAAGGTCATGTCACAGAATGTCAAGTGTCTGTTCTATGAAGTTCCATCTGCAGGACCCCCACTGATCACAGCAACAAGGTTCTTGTAAATCCCCCGTCTGAATGGGTGACATATGCATTGTTGCTCTATTCAAAGTTTATTGGACTGCTGAAAATAATTGAGAACAGTGCTTGACTATCTTCGTCAGTCCCACAGAATTTGTATAAAGCAGTAGTATGCTTGCTCGTCCAGTCATACAATCCATCGGTCACCTGATAAACTGCTCCTTTGCTGACTGATGGCAACGTTTATGTGACATGTAAAATCATTGGTTGTTAGCATCTCCCTATGTCAAGTGGGATGTGCTAATGGGATGACTGTAAATTAACTATGTTTGGACATACAGAACTGATCACTGTCCGTGTATTGTTGATTGGTTCTCATTTTGGGCAAAGAACTACAAGCAGGTATTAGCCAAGGTTACACTCCAACAAGCAATCAGTGTTTCAAACACAAGAAAATACTAGGATAACATTCACAAAGCCAAGTTGTACTGCTGTCTTCCTCAGGTGGCTGTACCGAGGGCTTTTTGTAACCAAGGTTCTGGCAGTGCTTACTTTATTTGATCCTCTGCTGCTGAACACTTAAGGTTCGGGTTTGTGATCTCCAGAAGGTTCATCTCTCATTACTAGAACAGCAGTACCTTTTGAAGATTACCAAACCAAAACCTGTAGTGTTCCAGTGGTAGAGATTCGATTTGATTTTCTGGTGCACAGACTGCCAGAAGATTCACACTACACACTGTGCTCTGGCACTTGCATATACTTCACATTGGTGAGCATTGCAGTCAGGCTGCTCAGCCATGGTGGCATATCATAGGCAGGATCACATTATTACCATCTATTGTAGAGCAGTGTAGTGAGGCTCCTCACCCACTTAGGCAGCTCTGCAGCAGAAGCAAACAGTCTTGCTTACATTCTAGAACAGGTTGTTTGAGGCCATTTTAAATAATTCCCGGAGAGCCCCTTTAATAAATTCCACTTAAGTGTTTTAAATTGTATTAGTGGTATGTACAGCATCCAAACACATACCCTAGTAGCAGGTGGGGAGGGTGCGCTGTAACTTTACCAGGCAGTATACCTGGGGTAAAAGGATTTTGCATGCTGACAGAGGGGTTTTAAATAAAGTGTGCCTGCATATGAGCTGTAGTCTTAAAGGGACACCACCATCATTTTTTTTTATCACATGTTAAGAGCCTATATGTGAATATTTAATGTATCAAAAAACAGACAGATGTTTTTTGGATATAGTGTTTGAAGTTATTCCATGTATTTTACTTCCTGCCCTGACTCTAAACTTCCTCTTATGATTGAACTTTTATCACATCAAACTGTTCACTGTGATTAGAGAGGGAAGGCGATGAGTGACTCAATTAGAGCATCACACAGTGCACTGATGAGGGCAATGCTCATCTGTGTGCACCTTAAAGGGGTTCTCCAAGTTAAATTTATTGATGACCTATCCTCAGTAGGTCATCAATAATGACCTATTGAGGATAGGTATGGGAGTGATCCTTCCCATTGAAATGAATTGGGCGGTTAAGTGTAATTACACCTACTCCCCACTACCCCTGTTACGGCCAGCATGTAAACAGTGAAGAGGAGGCAGCGCTGGCACGGCGCGCCACCTCCTCTTCAAACAGCTGATCGGCAGGAGTGCCGGGTGTCGGACCCCCGCCGATCTGATATTGATGACCTATCCTGAGGATAGGTCATCAATAAATATAACTTGGAGAACCCCTTTAATTTAGATCTATCAAAACACAACAGAACTATCACACTGCTATCCTAATTCAACAAATCTACGATTTTACTAACAGATAACATATTTCTTCTATGTCAGCAATAAACTAACAATGGGATCCATATATATATATATATATATATATATATACACACAAAAATTATTCTATGAGTATTCAGTTTTGAAAAATACGCTTGTCCTTTTAATCCTGACAGTTTGCAAACTTGCTTCATTTTTTATTGTAGAGTAATAGAGAATGGATGCAAAGGTGAATGCAGGCTTCGTGCAGTTGTCTAATTTCATGTGGTGTATTACAGCATATGGACATCATAATGGTGTGTTTTCACCTGGGACCTCCCTCTATATGCCGGAGTAAATAGATACACCCCCTTTAGCTCTAACTCTCTGTATTACATGGCCAGCTAATCAACTGAAATTCTTTAAATGACCCCTGCTGCCATGAATATTTGCTACAGAAATCTGATATAGTTTAAGTCTGAAGGTGAAGAAAGAAAGCCGCTGCCTAATGAGTTGTATTAAATGACACTGCATGCAGATGGTCAGGCTACTCATGCACAGCCAGAATACATGGGGCTTTAACGTCTTATTTCGCCATTATGCAGCCACATGTTTTTGTTTTCTGCTAGTGTGTATCTAGACCAGGGTAATGGCTTTATACATCATTATACACCATTGGTATAATGCCATGTGATTTCCAATAAGCTCATAGGAAATGTCATGATGGACTCTATGAATATTGACAATGTTACTGTCATAGCTGATTAATTTCTAGTTCTATAACGTGGAGTTAATTCTACACTTCACACATTGGGATCTACAATACAATTCTATAGACTACAAACAGTATTGTTTACTGATAATTAGAGATTAGCAAAGTTTTGAAAAATTTGATTCCGCAGCTTTGCCGAAGTTCCACAAGAAATGTAATTAGTTATTAATTAATTTGTCATGAATCGCTATAAATCAGGGATAACCAGGCCACTCTGCCTTAGGGTAGGGCCAAACAGAGTGGCCATGCTACAGATGGGTTGCGGCCATGCTGCAGTGAAGAACCTTGCAGCCAATTAGCCCGCAGCTGCCTTAAATTTAATAATGAAGACCACACTGTATAGTCCTTCTTCATTATTAATGGCCGCGCAACAACTTTAAAGAGGGGCTGTTGCTGAAATGGTGTTTGGCTGGTTAGGTGTGGGCCCTACAAGTGGGAGCCCTTCTTCTGCCTTCTGCTTTTCCTCCTTTTCCACATCAGCTAACAGCGATGACAATATGTCAATAGGAACATCCAGCAAAAGATATGGATGGTCATTAGAGATGAACAAAGTTCTCAAGTTGGATTCGGTTGCTTCGCTGAATTTCACAAAGAAATTTGTTTCGTGACAAATTACTTTGTCATGAAGCGCATGTCTTTGTGAGTAGGTGAGGTGAATATGAATTTTTTTTTTACCGCCACGTTAGGGAAAATTGATTCATTACAATGAAGTTCAGTTTCACTGCAAATTGAATTTTCCCTGAAATTCAGATCAAAGTCCACTTTGTGAATTTCGATTCGCTCAACACTAATAGTTATCATTAAGACCTAGCCCACCTAAGGGGTAAAGACTGGATGGTATTGGTTAGCACGCTGGCACTGGAATAATAAAGGCTTCATCTTATTGGTATTGCATTCTTCTATAAATCGTTATCTGCAACACTGCCCCTAGCGCATGAGCGCTTGTCACATCTCTCCCTATTCTCAGATCACAGGACAAGGGTGGAGACCGCGCGGGATGAGGGTTTTATAGCTCTGCCATCACAGGGGATGGCTGCATGGATGATCTTGCGTTCCTGGGTTGTCCCTACACTTAGTTTCGCTTTATAACATGTTAAGCCGCCATTTTAGGAAAACCCGATTCATTACCACGAAGCGTGAGGAAATAAGGATTCATTGTGAAACAAAGTTTTCCTAAATTTTGGATCAGATTCCGCTTTGAATGCTTTGTTTCGCTGAACAATACTGATAATGTGTACAGTATCTATATGTGAAAAATATTCAATTTATTGTAACTATTTCCTGCTCTGATCTTAATGTGTAGCAAGAATTGCCAGAACTAAAACTATGTGATGTTGAATACTTTTGAGTTAATAAATACAAAAGTATTACAGGTATGATACCTTTTAGAGTACAAAGGCTCCTTCTTCAATGGAAGATTGAGAAACAGGCACAACATTTCAATATGACCTACTGCACTGTTCAACCTGATCTGCTTGACTCAGGAATAACATACTAATACTAAAGTAAAGACTGACACAGACAGTGTCAGACTGGAATGCCTAGGGCTCACCAGTAAAATTCATTCTGGGGGCCCACTGTGCATATGCATACAAATATTATCTGAACCCTGCTCTCAAATCTGTAAAACTGCGCCAAACACATTTTTCCGGTAGTAGCCTGCTGCCTAGGCTGTTCCACCCTGTATCCCGCTGACTGGCTCTAGTCTTGGCTTTCTGAGCTAAGTGAGCTAGAAACACATGCTTACATAGACTGCAAGATGATTGACGATGGGGGTCCCTACAGTGACAGCGCAAAGCTGTGTCTCTGGTGAAATAGGGTGCTGGCTGGCCTGCCTTTGTGTCTAGAAGTCATCTAAGCCACCCAGTGTACCTATAGTAATAAACAGGGTAGTGTTAGATAAGCTGGGTGGATGGGTGTAGGCTTGTTAGGGTTAGCTGCTGTATGCTACTTATCTGTATATGGTCAGTCAGTGTATTGTGTCACATGCCACTTGTCCAGGTGGTGGAGGACTGGGAGCCGACACAGATGACAAGCAGTAAGAGATGGGAATACACCCAGGTATAGCATGGCTTATACACTATATAGGGTCATTGGAAAGCACATTCAAAGGAACCTGTCAGCATGAAGTGCAATACAATCCACAGACAGCATGTTATAAAGCAGGAGGAGCTGAGCAGACTGATATATACAGGGTGGCCCACGAAAAAGTAGCCCACCTCCAATATCTCCAAATCAAACTGCCTAATAGTAAATCAGTCTTAGTTCTCCATAGCAACCAATCGAGCTCAGCTTTGAGTTTCTACAGGGCTATGAAAAAAATGAAAGCAGAGCTCTGATTGGTTGCTATGGACAACTAAGACAGATTTACAATTAGGCAGTTTGATTTAAAGATATTGGAGGTGGGATACTTTTTCAGCTTACGAGATAGTGGGCGGTCCTGTTTGCTCTATATACACAGTCATAAAGGAAAGTCCAATCACTAAGTAGGACAGCCCACATGAATACTAAGCACAGAAAAGGCATGGATTTACATAAATGAATATATTGAATTTCCCAGAAAACTACATCTGTTCAGCTTTTCCTGCTCTACAACATGCTTCCCACAGATAGGACTGTGTGTACAATGTGATATGTTCACTTATAAATTAAATTATATATTAAGCAGGGTTAGATGTACTGTATGCTTATAATTATTCAAAGGGACATGCTATAAAATATATGAAGAGATTTAACAAATTTCCAGGAAGCAGCAAAACATTAAAAATATATCCCCTTGTATTGTGCCCCTTTTATTTAGTATGGCCTATCCTTAGAGTAGGCCATCACTAGCTGATGAGTGTGGTCTGACATTCCGCACTGTTCCACAATAGCTTATGACCTGGAGCTACTGCTGAACATATGATCGTCAGGGGGTGTGAGGTGTCAGACCCCACCAATCAGTTAATGACAGCCTAACCTAAGGATTGGCCATCACTAAATATGAGGTGGGCAACCCCTTTAAGGTTCCTCTTATATATGAACTGCAAATTCCCCCTAATCATGTGAAGACCTGAAATTGGAGCTGACACTGGATTCCGTGGAGTTGATCAGTGAGTGTGCCTAGCACAGTGACAGCACTACCAGCAGTGAAAAGGTTAACAGGGACACAATCCTCTTACTGCATTGAACATGTGCATGTGTGGGGGAGGGGACAAGTGACAGCAGATTGTTTATCTGCCTCAACAAATCACAATGACAGATGTAATCTTTCTACAGCAGCACTCGCCCATTGTGCTGCCATTTGGCCTAAATTTCCTCCCAGTCAACAATTCAAAGGCCCAAAACAAAAGGCCCAGAGTGACACTAGAAGCTACAATGTATAGTACAACACCAGTGTATAGTACAGAACCAGTGTATAGTACAGCACCAGTGTATAGTACAGCACCAGTGTATTGTACAGAACCAGTGTATAGTACAGCAGCAGTGTATTGTACAGAACCAGTGTATAGTACAGCACCAGTGTATTGTACAGCACCAGTGTATTGTACAGTCACCGAGTGTATTGGTACAGCACCAGTGTATGGTATATAGCACCAGTGTATGTTGTACAGCACCAGTGTATAGTATAGCCACCAGTGTATAGTAACAAGCACCAGTGTAGTAGTACATGAAATAGTGTATAGCTACAGCACCATTGTATAGTACAGGCACCTAGTGTATAGTATAGCACCAGTGTATAGTTTAACACCAGTGTATAGTATAGCACCAGTGTATTGTAACAGCCCCAGTGTATAGTACAGCACCAGTGTATAGTACAGCACCAGTGTATAGTAAGCACCAGTGTGTAGCACCAGTGTATTCTGATGCACCTTCAGAAAGTCTTCCTTACCTACTGCAGGTCAGGAACTTACTGCACAAGTTACAAGGCTGCAGCCACTGTATAGATTTCAGAGGCACAGCATACAAATACGGTACAAGGCATTCTGTCCGATATGATTTATTAATCACATAATAACGCAAAATGTACAATATTATATGCTGGCAATTACATGAAAAAGGCCCAGAGTGACACTAGAAGCTACAATGTATAGTACAACACCAGTGTATAGTACAGCACCAGTGTATAGTACAGAACCAGTGTATAGTACAGCACCAGTGTAGAGTACAGCACCAGTGTAGAGTACAGCAGCAGTGTATAGTACAGCAGCAGTGTATAGTACAGCAGCAGTGTATAGTACAGCAGCAGTGTATTGTACAGAACCAGTGTATAGTACAGCACCAGTGTATAGTACAGCACCAGTGTATAGTACAGCACCAGTGTAGAGTACAGCAGCAGTGTAGAGTACAGCAGCAGTGTATAGTACAGAACCAGTGTATAGTACAGAACCAGTGTATAGTACAGCACCAGTGTATAGTACAGCACCAGTGTAATAGAGTAAGCAGCAGTGTAATAGTAGCAGACCCAGTGTATAGTACAGCACACAGTGTATAGTACAGCACCAGTGTATTGTACAGCCACAGTGTATAGTATAGCAACCAGTGTATAGTACAGCACCAGTGTATGTATAGTGCACCAGTGTATAGTACAGCACCAGTGTTAGTATGTATCAGCACCAGTGTATTGTACAGCACCAGTGTATTGTACAGCACCAGTGTATAGTATAGCACCAGTGTATATGTACAGCACCAGTGTATAGTACAGCACCAGTGTATAGTACAGCAGCCAGTGTATAGTACAGCACCAGTGTATAGTACAGCACAGTGTATAGTACAGCACCAGTGTAATAGTACAGCAACCAGTGTATAGTACAGCACCAGTGTATAGTACAGCACCAGTGTATACAGCACAGTGTATAGTATAGCACAGTGTATTGTACAGCCCCAGTGTATGGTATAGCCAGTGTATGGTACAGCACCAGTGTATAGTACAGCACCAGTGTATAGTACAGCACCAGTGTATAGTACAGCACCAGTGTATGGTACAGCACCAGTGTATAGTACAGCACCAGTGTATGGTACAGCACCAGTGTATAGTACAGCACCAGTGTATAGTATAGCACCAGTGTATAGTACAGCACCAGTGTATAGTATAGCACCAGTGTATAGTATAGCACCAGTGTATAGTACAGCACCAGTGTATAGTATAGCACCAGTGTATTGTACAGCCCCAGTGTATAGTACAGCACCAGTGTATAGTATAGCACCAGTGTATAGTACAGCACCAGTGTATGGTACAGCACCAGTGTATAGTACAGCACCAGTGTATAGTATAGCACCAGTGTATTCTGATGCACCTTCAGAAAGTCTTCCTTACCTACTGCAGGTCAGGAACTTACTGCACAAGTTACAAGGCTGCAGCCACTGTATAGATTTCAGAGGCACAGCATACAAATACGGTACAAGGCATTCTGTCCGATATGATTTATTAATCACATAATAACGCAAAATGTACAATATTATATGCTGGCAATTACATGAAACCTCAACAAATAACTAATACAAATGGATAAAGAGATAGATTCATCAATATATGATTGATAGATAGATAGATAGATAGATAGATAGATAGATAGATAGATAGATATTGTTTAGTAGGTAGATAGATAGATAGATAGATAGATAGATATTGTTTAATAGATAGATAGATAGATAGATAAATATTTGTTAGTCGATAGATAGATAATACATGATAGATAAATAGATAGAAGATAGATATAGATTGTTTAGTAGATAGATAGATAAATATTTGCTAGTAGATAGATAGATAGATTAGATAATACATGATAGATAGGCAGAGAGACAGGCAAATAGATGACAGTTATGCCTGTGTGTATATCTAATTTTATTTGTAATATCTATCTATCTATCTATCTATCTATCTATCTATCTATCTATCTATAATCTATGTTATATTCCAGGTGTACATGCGGTTGAACATGCCTACTATCACTCATTTTCTGTATGTAATATTATTCATATATTTCCAGCGATCCAGGGCCACACCAGGTGGCAAAAGCCAGATGTGATGCACCCAACGGCCCCTCTAGTGCTCCATAGGGTTAATCAGGGCACAGCACAGGACCTATAGGCACAGCCAGGACCTCTCAACTAGTCCATTGAAAAATGCTGCAGTCAACATTTTCTGAACTGGGAAAACCACAACAGAGGAAACCTATGCCAGATCTCTGATCATATGTGAATTCACCCTTCAAATATCTGATAGCAGCAAGTAATAAGGATGCTGGGACATTGCTGGCTTTGCAGTCCTGTTCATGCAGTTATGCAGCACCTCGACCTTGTGAGGATGCACCATGCACCCCCTCCCACCATTGCTAGCAGTGCAGTCTTGCAATATATTCCCCTAGCCCCTGCTGCTGCTGCATTCCGTGTAACCCTTGAGTGCCCAGAGAGCTGCACGCACAGACACTCCCTCCCCCTTCAACATGACACTACACTGACACCAGAAGGGCTGCAAGCTGGTAACTGGAACAATCAAAGGCTTAGAAAGCACCTCTCCCACCCTGCATCTCCACTGATGAATCCAGATACGACTGATCCCATGCCATACACTAGGGCCTGCATGGCACTGACATGCCAGGGGATGCTGCAGGCTCAGCTCAGGGGTAGTAGGGTTTCTCTTCTGTTACTAGGCAGGCCAGGATGCTAGTTAAGCAGGTGACAGGTATGTTTGTGAGCACTTACCTTTTCCTGAGCCCTGCTGAGCCTTTTTTGGACGTTTTTAGCAAACACGCCTGTCTTCATATCAGCCATGGCTGCTGGTCCAGGGAGCCAAGTGAGAGGAATCAGATGGAGCCTGTAGGCTGAGAGAGAATGAGAAGGGAGGGGAGGGAAGAGGAGGAGCCCTTCAATGTGGAGAGGAGAGTGATGGGATGAAAAGAAGGAAAGAAGAGAAAATGAAGAGGTAGCATAAGAAGACGCAACCATGAAGTGGTAGATAGATAGATAGATAGATAGATAGATAGATAGATAGATAGATATGAAATAGATAAATATAGGTAAATAGAATAGATAGATAGATAGATATGAAATAGATAAATATAGGTAAATAGAATAGATAGATAGATAGATAGATATTGTTTAGTAGATAGATAGATAGATAGATATTAGACAGATAGAAAGATCTGATAGAAAGATATAGGTGGATAGATAATTTGATTGATACATACAGATAACAATTAGATAGATAGATATTAGATAGATAGATAGATAGATAGATAGATAGATAGATCTGAAATGTTTGCAGTAGGCCTGTAATAAAGATCATACATATCGCTCTACCTCATATCTTTTACCCAGTTATACCGCATACTAAGTTACTGCAGTGGGCCTGCCATAAAGATATGAGCGCTGAATGCTTAAGAAGTTAGTCAACTGTTCATGTAACTGTCCAAGGTGCTGAACTGGCAGATTTAAGAAGCCGTCTTGAATTTAGGAAGTGAACCCTCACCAGTTTAATGGTATTCCCCCGATAAAGTAACTAATATTTTGTACACATCTGAGCCCAATAAATAATCTATGCACTGGTTTCCATAGAATTGTTATGTTTGGCAAAGCAGTAGATACAATATTGCTACAGGCAACCGAAGGTTGTATGAAAATGAATCACTCTGTCACTCTGCTCCTTATATCCTAGCCCTGCTGTACATGTGACTAGGAAACAGCTGATATTTATATCAGTGGTTTATAGAACATATATATATAATAATATATATATATACTATATATATATCATATATATATACTAGCAGAAGGGACCCGGCTTCGCTTGGGGTATATTTCATCTATTTATTTAATGTTTCTGCTGTGCGTGGGCTCGTAGTGACAGAGAGAAAGTCACTATGCAGCTGACAGAAGTTGATTTTTACCTTCATTTTTTCAATCCCCATTGGCTGCGGAGTGGGAGGGGGCGTGGCCTGACTGGTCCAGGGCGTGGCTTAGTGGGACCACGGGGGTTTCTTTTAAGTCCTTTTTTAGGGGGCAGCTTGGATTACAGGTCGATGCCATGGTAATTTATGAGGACACGCAATGGGTAGCAATGGTAGAAAACATCTTTTATTACAACTGAACGGTCTTAGTCTAAAATTAAAATACATAGAATGCAACGGCACACTGCTAACCAGATAAAGCACAAAATGCCATAGAGATATGAAGTATTCTGGAGCTAATGCTATGCTTGACTAGTAAATTAGAGATTCTTGGCAAATATATTTTGTACAAAATTCTCTGGGCCCGTCCACCAAATCGTCCAGGTGATCTCTGTAGAACAGGAACCTAACACTATTTCCTACCTGTTATGTGCCAACCTTGGCTTCCGTATAATCAGGGGGTGTTGGTTCAACATACATGCTTGGTTCCCTCTGCCTTTTGCCATTTGTAGTGCTTCAAAGGCCTCCACTAATACAGGGATGCAGGTACCAACATGCATGCCGAGTCCACTCGGCTTTATAGTTACACTAATTAAAATCAGCCTATGGGGCAGACGGGGCTAGTCAAGAGTGCATGACCAAATGGAGTAGCCACACCTCTAGTACAAACTTACAAAGAAAAAAAAGGGGAATTTCAGTCAGCACATCCCAGTGCGCAGGTGCACGTTGCTATGGCTAAATGCACGAGGAAAGGAAAATACATACAATGCAACGGCACACTGCTAACCAGATAAAGCACAAAATGCCATAGAGATATGAAGTATTCTGGAGCTAATGCTATGCTTGTTTAGTAAATTAGAGATTCTTGAAAATATATTTTGTACAAAATTATCTGGGCCCGTCCACCAAATCGTCAAGGTTAGTCTAAAATTAGTGTATTTAATTTATTTCATTTAATGTTTCTGTGTGTCGTTGCAGAGAGAAAGTTAATGCAGCTGACCGAAGTTAATTTTTACCTTCATTTTTTCAATCCCCATTGGCTGCGGAGAGGGAGGGGGAGTGGCCTGACTGAGTCAGGGGCGTGGCTTAGCTAGACCTGGGGTGGGGGTTTTAAGTCCTTCTTTAGGGGGTGGCCTGAATTACAGGTCGATGCCATGGTAATTTATGAGGACACGCAGTGGGTAGCAGTGGAAAAAAATATCTTTTACTACTACTGAACGGTCTTAGTGTAAAATTAGTCTAAAACATAAGTTATCTTTATGGTAACCAGAATACCCTTTTAACAGTGTCATCCACAGGACTTTGTCCCTTTAAAGCAGTGAAGAGAAATGGCTGGGTTGTTATTTACGTGAGCTCCTCAGCTGGCTGCTAATTACCTGGTTGGGTTGTTATGGAAACCTGTGTGTATGTGGAGAAAATGGCAGTTGGGATTTGAAGTGAAAGGCTCCCAGGCTAATATTGGCAAATGGGGATCATATTTTGGGAATATCTCAGGAACGGTACGTCCTAGAGAGCTGAGACCTGGTCTTAAACCTTCCCGGACAGCTGATGTACCTGTTTGTGGAATTTGGTAAAAATCAGTCCAGTAGTTTGGTCATGCAAAGAGAACAGACAGACGGACAGACAGACTGACAGAAACTCATTTTTATATATATATAAGAGACTAGCAGAAGGACCCCGGCTTCGCCTGGGTATATTTCATCTATTTCATTGAACGTTTCTGTGTGTCGTTGCAGAGAGAAAGTCATCCTCCCTCCCATCCCTGCAGCTGACAGATGTTGATTTTTACCTTCAATTGTTCAATCTCCATTGGCTGCAGAGTGGGAGGGGTCATGGTCTGACTGAGTCGGGGGCGCGACGTTGCAAGACCTGGGGCGGGGTTTTAAGTCCTTCTTTTGATGGTGGCCAGAATTACAGGTCGATGCCATGGTAATTTATGAGGACACGCCATGGGTAACAGTGGAAGAAACCATTGCTTTGCACGGGTATATTTAATCTATTTCATTTAATGTTTCTGTATGTTGTTGCAGAAAGAAATCCAACCTCCCTCCCGCCCCTGCAGCTGACAGAAGTTTATTTTTCCCTTCATTTTTTCAATCCCTGTTGGCTGCGGAGTAGGAGGGGGCGTGACCTGACACAGTTGGGGGCGTGGCTTAACAAAGCGCTTCGCATAGGTGATTTAATCTATTTCATTTAATGTTTCTGTGTGTCGTTGCAGAATGGCTGCAGAGTGAGAGGGGGCGTGGTCTGACAGAGTTGGGGGCGTGACTTAGCAAGATAATTTGAACAGTTGTAGTCTATAATTAGTCTATTTCATCTAAAATTTTTGTGTGTCGTTGCAGAGAGAAATTCACCCTCCCACCCCTGCAGCAAATAGAAGTTTATTTTTACCTTCATTTTTTTTAATTACCATTGGCTGCGGAGTGGGAGGGGGCGTGACCTGACAGAGTCGGGGGTGTGGATTAGCAAGACGCTTCGCATGGGTGTATTTAATCTATTTTATTTAATGTTTGTGTGTGTTGTTGCAGAAAGAAAGTCAACCTCCCACCCATCCCTGCAGCTGACAGAAGTTGATTTTTACCTTTATTTTTTCAATCTCTGTTGGCTGCGGAGTGAAATGGGGGTGTGGCCTGACAGAGTTGGGGGTGTGGCTTAGTGAGACCTGGGGCGGGGGTTTTAAGTACTTTCTTTTAGGGTGGCCTGAATTAAAGGTCAATACCATGCTTATTTATGAGGCCACGCAATGGGCAGCAGTGGAGGAAAACATCTTTTATTACTACTGAACTGTAGTAATAGAAAAAAAACATAAGTTATATTTATGGTAACCGGAATACCTTTAACAGTGTCAGTAAATAGAAATGGATGAGATCCTCAGCTGCTGATAATTACCTGGTTGTTATGGAAACCTGCCCTCCCTGTGTGTGCCTTTGCAGAGAATGGCAGTTGGAGTTTAAAACCAAAGTTCGCCCAGTTGTAATGTTGGCTAATGGAGATCATATTTTGGGAATATCTCAGGAACGGTATGTCCTAGAGAGATGAGACCTGGTCTAAAACCTTCCCGGACACCTGATGTACCTGTGTGCCGAATTTGGTGAAAATCGGTCCAGTAGTTTGGTCGCGCATAGAGAACAGACAGACAGACAGACAGAAACTCATTTTTATATTATTAAGAGACTAGCAGAAGGACCCGGCTTCACCTGGGTATATTTCATAGTAACATAGTTTATAAGGCCGAAAAAAAAGACATCTGTCCATCCAGTTCGACCTGTTTTCCTACAAGTTGATCCAGAGGAAGGCAAAAAACCCCTGTGCGGTAGAAGACAATTTTCCTCACTTTAGGGGAAAAAATTCCTTCCCGACTCCAATCAGGCAATCAGAATTACTCCCTGGATCAACAACAACCCATATCTAGTAACTATAACCTGTAATATTATTACCCTCCAGAAATACATCCAGGCCCCTCTTGAACTGTTTTAGTGAACTTACCATCACCACCTCTTCAGGCAGAGAGTTCCATAGTCTCACTGCTCTTACCGTAAAGAATCCTCTTCTATTTTTGTGTACAAACCTTCTTTCCTCCAGGCGCAGAGGATGTCCCCTCGTCATGGTCACTGTCCTTGGGATAAAGAGATCATGGGAGAGATCTCTGTACTGACCCCTGATATATTTATACATAGTTATTAGATCTCCCCTCAGTCGTTTTTTTTTGTAAAGTGAATAACCCTAATTTTGATAATCTTTCTGGGTACTGTAGTCCACCCATTCCAGCTATGACTTTAGTTGCCCTCCTCTGAACCCTCTCCAGCTCTGCTATGTCTGCCTTGTTCACAGGAGCCCAGAACTGTACACAGTACTCCATGTGCGGTCTGACTAGTGATTTGTAAAGTGGCAGGACTATGTTCTCATCACGGGCATCTATGCCCCTTTTGATGCAACCCATTATCTTATTGGCCTTGGGAGCAGCTGTCTGACACTGGTTCCTGCAGCTTAGTTTGCTGTTCACTAAAATTCCTAGGTCCTTTTCCATGTCAGAGTTACCCAATGTTTTACCATTTAGTATGTACTGGTGACTTGCATTATTCCTTCCCATATGCATAACCTTACATTTGTCAGTGTTAAACCTCATCTGCCACTTCTATGCCCAAGCCTCCAGTCTATCCAGATCCATCTGCAGCAGTGTACTGTCCTCTTCTGTGTTAATTACTTTACACAGATTAGTGTCATCTGCAAAAATTGCTATTTTACTGTGCAAGCCTTCTACAAGATCATTAATAAATATATTGAAGAGAATATGGCCCAATACTGACCTCTGTGGTACCCCACTAGTTACAGTGACCCAATCTGCTTATGTACCATTAATAACCAACCTCTGTTTTCTATCACTGAGCCATTTACTTACCCACATACAGACATTTTCTCCAAGGCCAAGCATTCTCATTTTATACACTAAACTTTTATGTGGTACAGTGTCAAATGCTTTGGAGAAGTCCAGATATACGACATCCATTGATTCCCCGCGGTCAAGTCTAGAACTTACCTCCTCATAGAAACTGATTAAATTGGTTTGACACGACCGATCCCTTATGAAGCCATGCTGATATGGAGTTATTTGCTTATTTTCATTGAGGTACTCCAAGATAGCATCTCTTAGAAAACCTTCAAACAGTTTACCCACTACAGATGTTAAACTTACCGGCCTATAGTTCCCGGGCTCTGTTTTTGGACCCTTTTTGAATATTGGCACCACATTTGCTATGCGCCAATCCTGTGGAACACTCCCTGTCAGTATAGAGTTCTTAAATATCAAGTATAAGGGTCTGGCAATGACATTACTTAATTCTCTTAGGATACGTGGGTGTATGCCATCCGGTCCTGGCGATTTGTCTATTTTAATCTTTTTAAGACGCCCCAGTACTTCTTCCTGGGTCAGACAGGACACTTTTAAAGGGGAATTCACTTTTATATTCTGCATTTCATCTGACAGTTTATTTTCCTCAGTGAATACAGTGGAGAAAAAAATATTTAAGAGTTTTGCTTTCTCCTCATCGCTCTCTGCTACTCCCCCCTCATTACTCTGTAAGGGGCCGACACCTTCAGATTTATACCTTTTAGTATTTATATAATTGAAGAACATTTTAGGGTTAGTTTTACTCTCTTTAGCAATTAGTCTTTCAGTCTCTAGTTTAGCTGCTTTTATTTGTCTTTTACAAATTCTATTTTTTTCCTTACAGTTTTTCAATGCTTCCTCACTCCCCTCCTGTTTTAGTGATTTAAATGCTTTCTTTTTGTCATTTATTGCTTTTTTTACAGTTCTATTTATTCACATTGGTTTTTTCTTGTTTCTTATCATTTTATTCCTATACGGTATGTACCTCTCACAATTAGATATTAGGATGCTTTTAAAAATATCCCATTTTGTGGCTGTATTTTTATTTTCGAGGATTTTGTCCCAGTTAGTTAGACCTATGGCCTCTCTTAGATGGCTAAATTTAGCATTTTTGAAGTTTGGTATTTTTGTTCCTCCCTGAATAAATGCTTTTTTTAATGACAATTTAAAGGTTATTATTTTATGGTCACTGTTACCCAGGTGTCCCCCAACCTGCACATCTGTTGTTCTGTCAGGTCTATTGGTTAATACTAAGTCCAGTATGGCCGTCCCTCTAGTCGGGTCCTGAACCAGTTGGGAAAGGTAATTGTCTTTGGTTATTGCCAAGAACCTGTTTCCTTTATGAGATATACAGGTTTCAGTTTCCCAGTCTATATCTGGGTAGTTGAAGTCCCCCATAATAACAACCTCATTCTGATTTGCCGCCTCATCTATTTCATTTAGAAGTCGATTTTCTGTGGCCTCTGAAATATTAGGTGGTTTATAATAAACTCCTATTAGTATTTTATTATTGTTTTTGGCTCCATTTATTTCTACCCACAGTGACTCCACATCTTCATGTCCCTCACTTATATCTTCCTGGATTGTGGGCTTTAGACAGGACTTTACATAAAGCCAGACCCCTCCCCCTCGCCGGTTTTGACGATCCTTTCTAAAAAGATTGTAACCCTGTACATTAACTGCCCAGTCATAGCTATCATCCAGCCATGTCTCAGTTATTCCCACTATGTCATAGTCCTCCTCACACATCACTAATTCCAGTTCACCAATTTTATTAGTTAGGCTTCTGGCATTAGTGTATATACAATTAGGAGGTCTATGTATATTTTTTACCCCGTTTGTCAATTTACTATTACTTATGAAATGAATATCCAGGGTTCTTGGGTTACTTTGGTTGTTGTTTTGCACAGTCTTCTCCCTACATTCCTTACTAACCCCAGCCCCCACTAACCCCCCACTTTTCCTTCCTATGACCCACTCTCTATCTACACTATCTACCCCCTTATTAGTATGGGCAACCACCCTCCCCCCAGATCCTAGTTTAAAAGCTCCTCCAGCAGTTTAACCATTTTTTCCCCCAGGGCAGTTGCACCCTCCCCATTAAGGTGCAGCCCGTCCCTACTGTAGAGTCTGTAGCCGACAGAGAAGTCGGCCCAGTTCACCATGAACCCAAACCCTTCCTTCCTGCACCAGCCTCTGAGCCATTTATTTAACTCCCTAATCTCCCGTTGTCTCTCTAGTGACGCTCGTGGCACTGGTAGTATTTCTGAAAACACTACCTTGGAGGTCCTGGACTTTAGCTTCTCACCTAGTTCCCTAAAATCATTTTTAAGGACCTTCCATCTCCCCCTGACTTTGTCATTGGTGCCAACGTGTACCATGACCGCCGGGTCTTCCCCAGCCCCACCCAGCAATCTGTCAATCCGGTCCGCAATATGCCGAACCCGAGCACCCGGGAGACAACACACTGTTTGGCATTGACGGTCTCGGCGACAGATGACCCTGTCTGTCCTCCTAATAATAGCGTCCCCTACCACCAGTATCTGTCTGTCCTTTGCTGCTCTCCTTTTCCCATCCTTCCTGCAGCGGTCATCCTCCTGGTTTCTAGGAGAAACGGCCTGCTGCAGTGTCGCTGGTCCTGGGCTTTCATCCCTAATATCAGCTAAACAGGCATATTTACTAGGGCGTTCCAGCTCAGGACTAGCCTCCCTGGCACTTTTCCCTCTACCCCTTCTTACTACATTTACCCAGCTGCTCACCTGATAGTCCTGCTCTTGCCCGTCTCCATCCTCCTCCTCTTCACTGACCCCAGCCAGTGCCTGCACTGTGAGGTCTAAGCCTCTCTCCAGGTGTTCAATGCCCCTAAGTATGCCAAGCTGCTTATTTAGATCCAAGATCTGGGCTTCCAAATATGCAACGTGATTGCATCTAGTGCAAATGTATTCACCCTCGAATGGCTCTTCAAGGCATGCATACATTGCACAGGACACACACTTAGTAGCATTGTCCATGGAGCACCTGCTAGATGGGGATATACAGTACAGTACAGAAAAACAGTAAATATGTGATAAGATGCGGTTTTGCTGTAGTTAAAGGACCAGCTCAGATCAAGTTACCAACAAACAAACAAGGAAAATCCCTCCAACCTTACTTTTTCCTCCTTGTCTTAAACTCCGGTTCTTTAAACTCCACTTATACACAGCCCACTTACACAGCAAGCTCTAGAAGAGTTTAGCTATGTAATTTATAGCACCTGGGATCAGAAACCACTCCCCTTCACCAGGTACACAGCAGAGAAAAAAAAAAGGGTTTAAATGTTAGAACCAAATGCAAGCACAAAACAAACAAGGACTTTTCCAATAAACTATAGACAGTTATTTGCAGTCACTCCAACCAAATCACACTCAGTACCAGCACTCCGGTTCTTTAAACTCCACTTATACACAGCCCACTTACACAGCAAGCTCAATTTCATCTATTTCATTTAATGTTTCTGTGTGTCGTTGCAGAGAGAAAGCCAATGCAGCTGACAGAAGTTGATTTTTACCTTCATTTTTTCAATCCCCATTGGCTGGGGAGTGGGAGGGGCGTGGCCTGACTGAGACCTGGGGTGGGGGTTTTAAGTCCTTCTTTAGGGGGTGGCCTGAATTACAAGTCGATGCCATGGTAATTTATGAGGACACGCAATGGGTAGCAGTGGTAGAAAACATCTTTTAGTACTACTGAACGGTCTTAGTCTAAAATTAGTCTAAAACATAAGTTATATTTATGGTAACCGGAATACCCCTTTAACAGGGTATATCTATTCTATTTCATTTAATGTTTCAGTGTGTCGTTGCAGAGAGAAAGTCAATGCAGCTGACAGAAGTTGATTTTTACCTTCATTTTTTTCAATCCACATTGGCTAAGGAGTGGAAGGGGGCGTTACCTGACCAAGTCGGGGCGTGGTTTAGCAGGATCTTGATCG
The DNA here is from genome assembly GCA_900303285.1 of Rhinella marina. NCBI lineage: Eukaryota > Metazoa > Chordata > Amphibia > Anura > Bufonidae > Rhinella > Rhinella marina. The sequence continues at coordinate 89,969 of ONZH01016640.1, forward strand.
GTCTTAATCTAAAATTAGTCTAAAACATAAGTTATATTTGTGGTAACCGGAATACCCCTTTAACAGTGTCATCCACAGTGCTCTGCCCCTTTAACCCTTTCAGTACCGGGCCACTTTTCACCTCAAATCCCAGGCCGTTTTTTGCAAATCTGACATGTGTCACTTTATGTGGTAATAACTTTGGAATGCTTTTACTTATCCAGGCCAATCTGAGATTGTTTTCTCGTCACATATTGTGCTTCATGACAAAAGTAAATTTGAGGCAAAATATTTCATTTTTATTTATGAAAAAATGCCAAATTTACCAAAAATTTTGAAAAATTAGCAAATTTCCAAATTACAATTTCTCTCATTTCAAAATACATAGTAATACCTCTGAAAATAGTTATTATTTTACATTCCCCATATGTCTACTTTATGTTTGGATCATTTTGAAAATTACATTTTATTTTTTTGGGACGTTATAAGGCTTCTAAGTTTAGAATCAAATCTTAAAATTTTAAGAAGATTTCCAAAACCCATTTTTTTATGGACCAGTTCAGTTATGAAGTCACTTTGTGGGGCTTATATAGTGGAAACTCCCCATAAACCACCCCATTTTAGAAACTACACCCCTCAAGCTATTCAAAACTGATTTTACTAACTTTGTTAACCCTTTATGTGTTCCATGAGAATTGATAGAAAATTGGAATAAAATTTCAAAATTTCATTTTTTTGCAGATTTTAAATTTTAATCCATTTTTCTTTTAAACATAACAAGGAATAACAGCAAAATAAAATTCAAAAACTATTACCCCAATTCTGGAGTTTTTAGAAATACCCCATATGTGCGCAAAAACTAATGTATGGGGCACAGCAGGCTTTAGAGTGCAAGGAGCACCATATGGCTTATGGATAGCGGAATTAGCTGGAATAATAATTGGGAGCTATGTCGCACATGAAGACCCCCTGAGCTGGCCCTACAGTGGAAAACCCCCAAAAGTGACCCCATTTTGGAAAGAGCACCCCTTAAGGAATCTTTCAAGGTGTGTGGTCAGCACTTTGAGCTCAATGGTTTTTCCTAGAATTAGGATTCATGCGGAAGTGAAAATGAAAAATTGCAATTTTTTGACAAAAAAGTTGCTATACACCCACATTTTTCACTTTCACAAAGGGTAACAGGACAAAATGCACCCCACATTTTGATCACCATTACCCCCCGAATACGGCAACACCCCATATGTGCTCGTAGCCCAATGTACTGGCGCACAGCAGGCTTCACAGTGGAAGGAGCACCATATGGCTTTTGGAGAGCGAAATTAGCTGGAATAATAATTGGGAGCTATGTCGCACATGAAGACCCCCTGAGCTGGCCCTACAGTGGAAAATACCCAAAAGTGACCCCATTTTGGAAAGAGCACCCCCGTATGAACATTTTAAGTGGTAGAAAGGGTACTTTTTCACAAACTGGGGTCTCACAGAAGGCAGAAACACTTGTAAAAGCTTTTCAAAGCACACATTTGTGAAAATGAAAAATTACAAGCATACCCCAATTTTTCAGATTCACAAGGGGTTAAAGGATAAAATGCACCCCAATACATGTTCCCCTTTTTTTCCCATTAAAACCACACCCCATTTGTGCTTGTAGCCCGCTGTATGGGCGCACAGCAGGCCACCAGAGGCAACCTGCAAAATGTGGTTTTTGCAGGCCAAATTTACCAGACATGGTTTTTTAATTGCCATGTTGCTTTTAAAAATTTCCTGAGGTCCCCAACAACTAAAAACACCAAGAAGTGACCCTATTTTGGAAAGAGCACCCCCACACGGACATTTTAAGTGGTAGAAAGGGTACTTTTTCACAAACTGGGGTCTCACAGAAATGAATATGTAGTGATGGTGAAAAGTGGATATGTAAGCTACAGAGACTAAATGTGAGATATAAAGTGAAAGAATTTCAGGGTACATCAGGGATGAAACTAATCCATGGATTGGTGGTAGATTCTGAAACAATCCTTGATGCACAGGCCAGGTTTCGCAGTGGTGTATAGTGTCCTTCCTAATACCCCTTTTGGAACACACCCTGCATCGCTTTTGGGTCCTTCCCTTCCTAGCTGTTTGGGGGACCTCACCAGGGAAATGTTGCCCTGCTACAACCCGGGCACTGTAACTTGCAGAAGTACTGGGGGCCTCTTCTGCTTGACTTGGACGAATTAGGGCCTTTATCACCACCTCTTGAAATTGTAGGAATGATCTTGTCTGGCCTGTAGATCTAAATAGCACGAATGCATTGTACAGCGCCACCTGTATGAGGTGCACGGCCAGCTTTTTGTACCACACTTTGGTTTTTCGTGTGGCATTGTAGGGCTTCAGAACTTGATCTGAAAGATCAACTCCTCCCATGCTCTTGTAGTAGGCCAGGATGCAGTCTGGATTGGGGACAGTGGTAGTGGTACCACGTACACGGGCAGGGGAGCAGGTGTTGGGGTGAATACTGGTCAGTACAAGGACATCCCTCTTGTCCTTGTACTTAACCGCCAACATGCTCTGATTGAGGAGAGCACGGCTTTCTCCTTTTTGTAGCGGTTGCCCTACCAGGGATCTTGGGAGGCCTCTCTGATTTTTGCGTATTGTGCCGCACGCCACAGTACGTCTGGAAGCTAGGGATTGGAAGAGTGGTACACTTGTGTAGTAATTATCCACATATAGATGGTAACCCTTATCTAGCAGTGGGTGCAGCAAGTCCCACACAATCTTCCCACTAACTCCTAGGCCGGGGGGCATTCTGGGGGTTCAATTCGGGTGTCCCTCCCTTCATAAACCCGGAACTTGTGAGTGTACCCAGAGCTACTCTCACAGAGTTTATACATTTTTATGCCATACCTTGCCCGCTTGCTGGGCAGGTACTGGCGAAATGCTGCCCTCCCTTTGAAAAGCAATAGGGTTTCGTCTATGCAGATATTTTGATCGGGGGTGTACACTTCTGAAAACTTTGTATTGAAGTGTTCAAGGATGCAGGGCCGGCGTTAGGGGGGGCGCAAACAGGGCAATTGCCCAGGGCCCCCTTTCCCAGAGGGGCCCCCTGCTTTTTTTTTTTTTTTAATTTAGTTCTTTTATTTCCTAAGGTTCTGCAGCGTTCCCCCCCTCCTTGCACAGTCTCCCCCTCTCCCTATCTTACCTCCACAACATTAGATCCTGCTGCCAAAGTCCAGCATCAGGACGTTATGTGTGGGCGGGGCCCTCATCATTTGCTCCAAGCTGCAAGGCCCAAACCATGCTGGGATGACTGGGCCTTCAACTGCATCGGACCCCTGACCCCAGCTCCTGAACTGCAGGGGGCTCCCAGGACCCTGCCTGTTCCCTCTCCAGCAGGTAAGTCCATCCAGAAAGTGTAGGTGGAAGAGGGGGGTGCAGGGCTGCTTGGGTCACACCACTCTTATTCTAACAGCCCTGCACTAACCTCATGTACTGATGGTCACTGATCTCTCTTGAGCCCCCTCTGTGAGCTCTGTTATCTCCCTGCACTCCCTCTGACAGCCCCCTGCTCCCCCCTCTGTCAGCCCCCTCTGTGAGCTCTGTCATCCCCCTGCACGCCCTCTATCAGCTCCCTGCGCTCCCTCTGTCACCTCCCTGCGCCCCCTCGGTCATCTCCCTGCGCCCCCCTCTGTCACCTCCCTGCGCCCCCTCTGTCATCCCTGCGCCCCCTCTGTGGGCTCTGTCATTTCCCTGCACTCCCTCTGTCAGTCCCCTGTGCCCCCTCTGTGAGCTCTGTCATCCCCCTGCACGCCCTCTATCAGCTCCCTGCGCCCCCTCTGTGAGCTCTGTCATCTCCCTGCACTCCCTGTGTCAGCAAACTGCACCCCCTCTGTTAGCCCCCTCTGTGAGCTCTGTCATCCCCCTGTGCCCCCTCTGTCACCTCCCTGTGCCCCCTCTGTCATCTCCCTGCGCCTCCTCTGTCAGCCTTCTGCCCCCCCCTCTGTCAGTCCCCTGCGCCCCCTCTGTCAGCTCCCTGCGCCTCCTCTGTGAGATCCCAGGGCCTCCTCTGTGAGATCCCTGCGCCCCCTCTGTCAGCTCTCTGCGCCTCCTCTTTAAGATCCCAGTGCCCCCTGTGTCAGCCCCCCATGCCCACTGTGTCAGCTCCCCGCGCCCCCTCTGTCAGCTCCCCGTGCCTCCTCTGTCATCCCCCCGCGCCCCCTCTGTCATCCCCCCCCTGTCACCTCCCTGCGCCTCCTCTGTCATCTCCCTGCGCCTGCCCCCTCTGTCATCTCCCTGCGCCCCCTCTGTCATCTCCCTGCGCCCCCTCTGTCATCTCTCTGCGCCTCCTCTGTCAGCCTTCTGCCCCCCCCCTCTGTCAGCTCCCTGCGCCTCCTCTGTGAGATCCCAGGGCCTCCTCTGTGAGATCCCCGTGCCCCCTCTGTCAGCTCTCTGCGCCTCCTCTGTCAGCTCCCTACGCCTCCTCTTTAAGATCCCAGTGCCCCCTGTGTCAGCCCCCCGTGCCCGCTGTGTCAGCTCCCCGTGCCTCCTCTGTGAGATCCCAGTGCCCCCTCTGTCAGCCCCCCGCGCCCCCCTCTGTGAGATCCCAGTGCCCCCTCTGTGCGCGCTTCCTGTGTGATTTGTGTGTGCTCCCTGTGCCTCCTGTGTCCCCTCTGCTCCCGGTGTGTGCCCCCTCTGTGAGCTGTGTGTGAGCTCCCTGTGACTCCAGTATAACCTAGGTCTGCAGCACTTTTAGGACACCGCCATACGGCGTGTTTGTGACATGGCAGCGCTTCTTTCAATTACCGCATTGCTGTCTGGGCCATAAGGAGCTCTAGTTAAACTAATGAAGACAACATTGTTTAGGCGGTCTGAATTGTTAATTGGGGGTGGGGGTGTGGTGGAGTATAGATTAAGAATCTGAGGTACAAATTAGCAGTGTCTTTATTTTCAGTACTTGGGGGGAGCAGACCAGGGCTGCTAATCTGTAAAGCTATGTCACACATAACAGTGTGTCATCCACAGATCCCCATAACAGTGTCATCCACAGATCTCCCATAACAGTGTCCTCCACAGATCCCCCATAACAGTGTCATCCACAGATCCCCCATAAAAGTGTCATCCACAGATCCCCCATAACAGTGTCATCCACAGATCCCCCATAACAGTGTCCTCCACAGATCCCCCATAACAGTGTCCTCCACAGATCCCCCATAATAGTTCATTGCTTTGGAATTGCCAGTGATCAGCCACTCATTATAACATAATGGAGG